>AYEL01083620.1:0-11052 GCA_000484575.1 Olivierus martensii | reverse complement strand
CAGTGTGTAAGTATTTCAGTCAAATAAATTTATATTTTATTATTTAAACTTTGTTTGAGAATTTATTCAATTTTATAAGTTTCTAATATCAGTTTTCACTATTTAAGTGTAACGCTTTCTAATTTTTTTTTGGTCGGTTACACATTAATTATTGATAAATTGGCCTAATTTGATATATTTATTAAAGGAAAGAGTTGTAATGTGTATGGGATGATATCTTTAAAACTGTTTAAAATGAATAAATACAAGTGTGCAAGGCAAAAAGTTAATTATAATGTAGTTAAATGGTAAAAAGTTAAGAATTTGGAGCAATTTATCACTAATTTTACATTTTTTATAAAGTCTGGCACTCCACAAAAAGTATATTCAGTTAGTTCTTTAATGTGTTCAATATTATGATTTTTGTAAAAATTAAACATTAATCTATGCCATATGTAATCGATATGCTTCATTATATAATCTGTCTGCCATCGATTTATAGATGAATTAATATATATATGACGCGTAACAAAGTTAATTTGATAAAAATAAATTTTGTGCTTTTTATAACTTTTGTAGCCTATTCATTATCTACAGGGGGCAAAAAATGCTGGAGGTGAAATGTTTCGGGGGCGAAATGTCCTGGGGATGAAACGTGCTCGGGGTGAAATGTAGGGGGCGAATTGTCGGAGGCGAAATGCAGGGAGCGACTTTTCCATAAACCACCCCCGGCGGATTAACAAGGACAAATACAATACCAAAAGGAATATTTGTTTAGACATTTCTATTGGAGGATGGCATCTTATCGGGGTTGGCCTATTCCATTAATATAGGAAAGATCCATTCCTCCAAATTTCTTGGCAATCAGTGAGGATAGTGGCTTAACAGGGGTGTCTTAGCGGGGTTTGACTGTAAAGTAGATTTTATTTAATCACAAATTACATTATATTTATTGCTAATAAACTGTGAATGAAACTTTTTTCTGTCCATATAAATCAATGTTTTATTTCAGTATTTGTCTGATGAAGTGCAACTATTTTACATCTTTTAATCTGATACTTGTTAAGTTTTTTCTTTTTTCTTTTCTTACTGCTCTAACAGGGATTAAACTTTAATTCGTTTCTTTAGCACTAATGAGCAGACCAAACTATCACATATTTTTAGTAAAACTATTTAATGAGTAACGTTTTCGGCATTTGAATGCCCTCTTCAGCTCATACATTAATCTACCAGTTTTAATTTATCAAATATAGAACACAGTCGTTATAAACATTTATAACGACTGTTCTATATTTGATAAATTAAAACTGGTAGATTAATGTATGAGCTGAAGAGGGCATTCAAATGCCGAAAACGTTACTCATTAAATAGTTTTACTAAAAATATGTGATAGTTTGGTCTGTTCATTAGTGCTAAAGAAACGAATTAAAGCTGATACTTGTTAATTAATAACCAAGGATGCCAGCTTTTAAAGAGTTTAGAGTACTGCTAAATAAATAAGCACAAAGAGTAAAGAAATTCCATAATCCAATAAAAATGTTTACAAACTCAAAAAATCTGAAATATTAATATTCTGAAAAAGATTTTGCTAAATCCATTAAGATGAAATCAGTGCCACCTCTAGAATTATTGAGGTCTAAAGCAAAATAAATGTTTGTATCTAAGATATATAATTCAAAAATTTTGAAATATTAAAAAAATCTGTATTTAGTATTTAACACCTAAGCTTTCTGAGCTCTTTAAATAATTTGTCTAGATTCTGTGCAATTCCTGATTGAAATTCTTTAACATTAATATCTATTTAAGAATTCAACTGTTAAGATAATTTCATACTCTCAAATAGTAGGTAATTAAAATATTTACTCAGAAATGTAACAGAATTCAATTATTTTTGTATACAAAAGGAAGGATAATTTATACTTAATTTTGATAAATAACTTATTATATAATTTTGATCATTAAAGATTCAATGCTCACCTCAAAAAAATGAAGATATTTAGGATCAGCATAGAGTTCTTGTAATTTGCTTACTGCTAAAGGATGATTATTGCAATATTCAGAGTACATATTAAATTGTTGTTTCTGAAAAATTAAATATTTGTAAACAAAGGCATTAATTACCAATTTTTATCATCTATAATGACTTATTATTTTATAGATATTAAATGATGTCATTTACAAAATATGAACTGTAAAGAAATATTCAAGTTTTAAAAATGTGCATTTTGTTTCCAATTAACATTACATATAACCACATAACATACATATAACCAATAACATTACATATAAAAAGTTGTTTTTCCTAGAAGGTATATTTTTTTAAAATTGAGAAAAATCATTTGAAACATACAGGAAAATATTTTATATAGTCTCATATATTTTTGAATAAATGAATATTTTTATTAAGTTTAACACAAAATTTAACTCATTTATAATCTGTGCATTAAAAAGTCATAAGAATCAAAGTATCTTTTGGTCCAAGAGTCTTCTAAAGGACAATAAATTTGAAAAAATTTTTAACATGTTCTGTTTTTGGTTTCTAAAATATTTTTCTATAAATTACTAAAATGGCTATTGCAGTCTATTGTTATTTATTTACAAAAATAATTATAGATATAAAACTCTAAAATACAATAAACAAGCTTAATTTTGATTTTCCAATGAACTAGCATATTCATGATCTGCAGAACTAATTTTATAAGAAGTAATATAATTTAATGAAAAAGATTGAAAAAACTTAACTTACATGTTCTAAAAAGCAATTTCCAATTTGGCTCAAATAAGGTTTGTCTGCATCAAAACAATTTAATAAATGTTTCAGAAACTGACTTTGAAAATTGTATATACTCTCAATATTTCCAAAAATTGTAGCTATGCAATCTTCAGTAAACATATCTGGACGACGTCTAACTTGTCTTAAATAACCCTAGAGATAAATTCTAATTATTTAATACTTTTAGAAAACAATCACAGTAAAAAATATAAAAATCTAAAAAATTTATTGATTAAATTTTAGTGGATTGTGAATTTATTATTATTTTAATTTAATGATGAATACACATAAATTGTTTTATAAAATTTAAAATATTTTTAATTTACAAAACAATTTATATATATACAATTAATAAAGAAATTTAAACATTTTATTGCATTATATTAAAAATGGCATTATTTTTACAACAAAAAATAGAATATATATATTTTATAATCATTTAGTTATAAAAGAAAAACTTACGTCCACAACATCTTTCAAGTGTTTCACAAAATCCTGTTCTGTTGTAATAATTTCTTGCACTACACTTGCTCTTATTTGATCACTGCTAAATTTTCCAGGTAGATTATGTAATAATGGTCTAGGATGGGATTCCTTATCAGACGCTTCCTTATTAGCATTCAACTAAGAAAAATGAATTTTTTATTACATGTAATTATTGATATTGTGAAATACAGGCACATCTCATTATTATGGTAGTTATGTTCCAGAACATAGCTGTAAAGTGAATCACAGTCTTTTTTCATTTTGGTAATGCATATAAAAGCCTAAAAACATATTTATATTATTATTAAATGCACAACAGCACTATATCTAAAAACCTCAGACAAATGGCTGTGTTTTAAAGCCTTCAAGTACAAGTAGACATTCAAAAATCCAGCAAACTCGGGACCTGAGGAGTGGCAGATTTTTGAATATGCCAGATAATTGAAGGGTTGATTGAATATGAACAGCAAAAGATAATAAAAACAAATCATCAGGTATTGTATATGCTATATATATTTAATAGAAAATTACCACATTTAGAGTTGTACGTTTCATAAATGGTTCGCATGGACTCACCGTTACTAACAAGTAAGTTTTTTTAGTATTTCCATTTTCTCTGCGATCGATAATGCACAATGTTTGTGTTTTATGCCACATTTCTTCTTTGCTGAATCCATAATTGGGCTAAACAACAGCAAATAAATATAAAAAAGAAGAAGAAATGCATTTATGCCACATTTCTTCTTTGCTGAATCCATAATTGGGTTAAACAACAGCAAATAAATATAAAAAAGAAGAAGAAATGCGCAGAGCTACGTGTTAGCGTAGCAAGCAACACTGAACAACTGAGAATGGTGTACATCAAAACATCAACAGCAGCTCCAGAAAACAGTGACGCGAGAGTGCGGGGAAATTTGAAAATACACTCCTGAAATTCATGCTGGAATACTGAATAATCCGGATTTTTGAATGTCAACCTGTATCATCTTGGAGGACCCAGATTCCAAATCTTGCACTTCAGTTTTTTAGGATGGCTCCAGGCCTGGCCCATTTTTTTTATTTATGTTTTATATACTTATTCTAAGTATTATTTTGCAAATAATTTTCATTTTGAGATTTGAAATAAAAATATGGAATATAATCGAGAATCATCATATTAGCAAGGCATGCCTGTATATGCATGTATGTATGTGTATATATATATATCAAATAAAAATCACTTCAAGTGAAAAAAAAAGAGAAAAATTATTACAGTTCATTAAAGTAAAATTCCACAAAAAATGATTGTTCATAAAATGATATATATATATATACACAGGTAGGCCTCGATTAGTGCGAATAATGGGTTCCACGAATTTCTCGCACTATTCAAATTTGCACTAATTGAAATATTAACTACAGGAATACCTCGATTATCGCAGTTATTGTTGCCATGAAAAATACTGCAGTAATCAAATCCGCGATAATCGGGATAAATAATGCATGTAAAATGGGTGATGATTGCCAAGGATTTTTCAGGAAAAAAGAAATGTGTTAAATGTGCTAATCTTCTAAGGTGATCACTCTACGTTTCTTCTTGATAGCTATAGACTTGATATCATCCTTATTTATTTTAGCATTCATTGTAAGGGTAAATAAGAAGAGAAATAAATATTCACATGCAGTATTGGCTCTAGAGGTCCTGGCACCCGTTGCAGCTTTCATGTAACATCTACTTAGCAATATAAAATATTGCTGAATAACAATATTGAGAAAATGATAATTTTGCCTCCCCGATGCGATGCATCGTCTGTTTACCAGGTTAAGCTAGCCCTGTCAACAGGTACTTAGGTAAAGGCTGACAGTTACTGATGAGTGGTGAGTAAGCGTTGTCAGATAAAAACGAAGTGCAAAAGAGAGCAAATGTAATTCTGGTTGCATATATAGTGGACTATATCTCGAGGCCGCGATAATTCGAATTTGGAGCGCAATAATTGGAATTTTGGTATCAAATTATAAACTGTGATAAATCGAGAATCGCGATAATCGAGGTATTCCTGTATATGCAAAATATGGTAATTGGTTCTTGCTTTGTGAGATTCCGGCCATTAACCAACCTCACAATGAATAACCACAATACTAACTGTTTAAGAAATATTTAATTTCATATTTTTTACATTGTTGTTCATCAGCTAAATTAATAACTTACCAGGATTGCGTCTCAAACCATCATCAACCCAACTGCCAAATCGAAACCAAAATAGTGAATAGAAAGCAAAGTTGAGCCCCACCTGGCAACCAATTCTGGGTCGAAAATTGAGTGGATAGTCTGATTTATGATTTGTAAATTAAATTAAAAATATATATATACTTCATTAAAGAATACTGTGCATTTAAAAATCTGATCATTAAATGTTCACGTGATAGGTTTGCAAATTACGGAAGCTCAGAACAGTCAAATTATATTTGCTCAGATAATATATTATCTGAAATATAGATTATCTAATCTCCCCGGGAAAAGAGAAAAAAATTTTGATGTTCATCTTCATGGGAGAAATTGCTTTTACTTTTTTTTTAAACTGTTGTAAATAAACATTTTTAATATTAATTGACAGTATGAAAAAATCAATAATTCATATACACTATTATAAAGCTACAGTATATTAATTGGTATTCTAAAAGTAACTTCAATAATTAAATAGAGTAGTATCGTGCATGCAAAAATGGAAAGAAATCATGCAATGATATATTTTTAATATTATTAATTAGTTAAATTACCTTACTAACAATTAAAGGTTAAATAATAAATTTCTTAATCTTTCTCAATAAATTTTAATAAATTTATTAAGTTAGAGAAAGCAATAAATTTTGAAAATAAGCTACAGAGATCATAAATATTTTTGCGTATAATATCGAAAATATTGTATTTATTATAATATTTTTGACATAAAATAATAAAATAAGACATTTTTATTGAACAATTTTAATAAAATCGTGAATGACTGAAAAATTATTGATTAAAAAAATAATAAATGTTATTATTTAAATAATTAAAAAAATAATGTTTACTGCAAAATTCATGATGCATCTTTTTAATTATGTACAATTTAAAATAATAATCATAATTTTATAAGTTTTGAATATTTAAAATTATTATTTTAACGACATTTTTTAAACAGTAAATCATTTTATGTTTGAATTGGAGCGATTTATGTAAAAATAAAAAAATAAATATATGTCGACTAAATGATATTTTTATGAAATATGAAAAATGAGAATGTTTTTCTTTTATAAAATGTTTTAGTTTGATTTTATAGCTTAATTATACATTTCATTTTCTAATAATGCGTGTGATATGCATTTATAATGAGACTGCAAGCGCTTGTCATTATGTTGTTGAACTAGTTCTTTTAATGCATTATGGTAATTATGTCCGTAGGGAGTTTTTTTTTATATCTGTGCTATTTTCTTATGATATATTCTGTAATTTTACACATCAGCTAGCATTACTAATTTATTATTATGTCTTTTCACAAATGTTAAGTTCTGTTTCAATTAAAATAAAAATTATAAACACGTGGAATTTAATAATTTGTTATTCAGTTTTATCTAAATATTTATAAATGATTTTTCTTGCATTTATGCATAATTTTTTATAATCAATAGGATTAAATTTCGTTATAAACTATACTATTTCAAAAATATTTAAATAGTAATTTTATTTTTCGGAAATTTAATAGAATCGGGTCAAACACTTCAAAAAACAGATAATATTTCCAGCAGTTACGAAATGATTGAAGTATTTATCTATCGATAGAGTGGGCACAGTACTTGATTGATATTATATAGTCACATGAAAGATAGAATTTAAAAGTGATTACTGTGCAAAACTTAAAATCCTATTTTAATGATGCTTTTCTCTGTAAGATTCGTTGTTGCTTAAATAAAAATAATATATTTTTTTATAAATAAATAAAAACTAAGCGTGCGAATGCAAAGAAAAATAAAAACTGCTAAAGCTTGCTTTTTTATATTCATTGTCGAGCAGACTTTTGGATATTTAATCCACTTAATCTGGTCTGTTTTATATAATATAATCTATCTGAGAAAATATTATACAAAATGCATTAAAATTATCTTTGATAATTTCAAATATGCCTTCAAAATAAAATCAATAGCTGGGAAGTAATTAATAATGTATTCTATACATTTATAAATGCATTGAAAGAGAAAATATCATAATATATTTATTGTTTTCTCCAATTGTTCTTAACCTTTAGTGAAGATTAACATTACTTCTATTATTATTATTATTATGCCTTATTTGTATCATTACAAAATAAACAAGAAATAAAATTCTTCCATTAAACTATAATTTAAAAAAATATGATATTTTTAGACTATAAGTAATTTTTGCATTAATAATTAAGAGGTTAGTGACACAATTTAATATTATCAAATAGGTTAGATACACTCAACAAATTTTATATCATATTACGATGATTGATGTAAGAAGTTATCCTCAGTAAAAATTGGATTTTTCTATTTTCCTTGACCTAAAAACTTAGCAAAATAAGTTTTTATTTGGTTTTTTCCAGTATTTTTATTCTAGAAATCGTCTGCAGTATATTGGGTAATATCTTGGATAACTAGTTAGATAATTTTATTATCTCACTTAAAATTTTCCAAACTACGAGGAAAATTAGATAAAAATTTTTGGTTTCTTTTAGATTTTATTAGTTAGTAATTACAAAAGTATGATTTAATTTATTTAAGTACAATTCGCATGGATTAAATTATTAATACGACACCGAAGATAAAATTAAGTAATGAAACGTATCGTTTAGATTTTTCTGCAATGCAGAGTTTCTATCACAAAGATTATGGATCAATATGGTTTGTTTTGTCAGCAGTTTATTCAGTTTATTAATTATAAGTAAATTATATTACTGTTATTAATAAGAATTATTTCTCCTTAACGACCGAAGTATATCATGACGCTGATAAATTTTTTCACTGATGTTTCGAGCATAATATAAGCATAAAAATAGTCTATAATTTGCATTTTTACAAAAACAATTTACGTTTACCTTCATTTAACTTTTACAAATTATTAGTAACCTTAACCTAATTACATTTTCGACAACAACAGATTTTATAATGCTTCAAGTTGACATTGAAATCAGTCATAAACGACTCATTGCATTCAATGATATATGATGAAAAATATGTTTGGAAATGATGTAATATTTATAATTCTTTTTTTTTTTCATTTAAAATTTATTTGATATCTGTAATTGGTGAAAAAAATGAAAATAAAACATTTATTTCGGTTAGAAATCAATATTTTCTTATGCTAAATCTTAAAACTAATTTAAATATTTTTGAAATTTATAATTACTTCATACATATATTGGCTGAAACAAAAATAATAATGATTATTTTAAAAAAATTTAGATTAAAATTTATTCTTTCAATTGTTTCTGGAGATTATTAAGTTTTAAAACGTAATATGTCAAGGAAATATTTCGAATCTTTGCAAATATATAGATCTACGAACATTGTATCTATATATAGAGCAACATGACTTCTAATACTGTATTTCATTAAGTCAGGTGTTAGACATCATGTTCTAAAACCAGAACCATTTTATATGCTTTAACAGTTGAATTTAAGCATATATTCATATTTATAGTGTTAATTCTGTCAGTTTAGAGTTATTTATCTGAATATTTTAACTTAATGACAACTGCAACCAATTAGAAGTAATTGAGTAAATCAATCACTCACATGTCTACGTGCTTAGACTCTAAGACTTCAAATAACTATCATTTTCAATACCTCATATGAGTTCCTCAAACTCAAAATACATACTAAAGAGATATTTGTAAATCATTCTTGTTTAAATTTAAAGCGTAGCATTTCGAAATTTTAACGATATATCTATAACCTATAACAAAAGAGAAAGTTGTTTGGAAAATTATTGAAGAATAATTAGAAAAAATCTGAAATATATATTCACTAACAAGAGTCTATGTTCTCTTAATGATGTTTTAGAATAATTGGATTATTAAGAGAACACAATATCAAACAAATAAAAATTCTGTCCTTTCAAATATTTTTCCTCATCAAATAAAATTTGTGTTCTATAAATAAATTTTTATATTTTTTTTATAACAAAATGCAGATATTAGCAAAACTTTTAATATATTTTTATAGGCAATTACAGTTATTACAAAATCTGTTTGATAAAATTAATTAGACAATAAAAAAATAACAAACTTTTCAATAATATTAAGTAAATTTAACAAATTAAAATGAAAAAATTAGTTTATTAATGAATTATTATAATAAATATAGTTAATAATAAGCAATATCTTCATATAGTTATCAAAAAAATTCATTCTTTTTTAAAGTCATAATACATAAAAATCAATTCTTTGAAACTTAATAATTCATTCCTTAAACTACTTTTTGAGTAGTCATTAATTCATTTTAATCTGAAATTACACAATTTATAAATTTATATACTTATATATCGAATAACTAAACTTTAGTGGCATGACGAACTAAGTATCAATGATCATTCAGCTAATCATCAATTGATATTCCTTAGAGCAATACAGTATAGTATATCAAACTCTAGTTCATTACACTGCATTTATCAACAAATCAAAGTTAATAATTTTAACAATGAAAAATTAAAATTACAAACAATACAAATATTGTATATGCACATAATAATAATTTTTCGTCAGCAAAAACTAACTTATACTTCTCATGGATCTATATACTTCAGATTTTCTTATACGAGTATAAGATATATCTTCTTGTATGGAAAACTTAAATAATTTTCATTACATTATATACTTCTTCAAATAATGGTCATTATTATACAATAATTAAAGAAATTTCCAATTAATACTATTGGAATATTCCTTATAAATGTAAATTATAAATTGTAACCTACATTCTAATTATCTATATCATAATAATTTATTTAAATTTGAGTTTTAAAAAATCTAAAATTCAGATAAGAATGAAATTATATTTACATTGATAATTAGCAGCTCTTGACTAAGAGACTAATTGTTATTGTCACTCAAAATTACAACAATGGCATAATATTAATATTTTTACATCAATGAAAAAATAAGAATAAAATTATAATTTTATTTTAATATATCCAAATAAATATGTTCTAAAATATAAATAAATAAAGTATATGCAGAAACCTTAATTAAATTATATTTTATAAAAAAATAAACAAAAATTCATTTTAATAATATACATATATTATACATTTTAAAATTTTTATATAAATATATAAATTTTTCGCAAACAAACAGTTTTCTGTTATAATTTATTGTGATAAAACTTTTCAGTTTAATTATGTTTTAAGTAACTATAGAGTTAGATTTAATATACAATAGTTATAAATGATAAAAAAAGAATGAAAGTTGATGAATGAAAAAGAAGAAAACAAGTACATTTGATTGAAGGAGAGAAGGAAAGAATTGGTGAAATCGAAATGAAATTTGAAAAAGTAGCAGCTGGAACTGTAGACAAAAAAAGGACAATAACGGGTAATTGACAATGGTATTTGAGTTAACAACGTACAGACAATAAAAGGGATGTGAAAGAAAAAGATGAATGGAGAAATGAAATTATAGACTAAGAGAAAAGTTGAAGCCTGGGAAAAATGAGAAAATATTGAAGATTGTGATTTCTGAATGATTCTTACGAAGATAGATGAAACAAATGTGTAATTTTCATGTTCTAAAAATTTCAAGTACGGGTATATCTATATAGAAAATATATTATATATATATATA
>AYEL01083617.1:0-76053 GCA_000484575.1 Olivierus martensii | reverse complement strand
CATAATTTTTTTGAATTTTATATAGATTTATAATTCGAAACAAACAATTACATTATTTCTTTTTCTAAAAAAGAAAAAAAGAAATAAGCATTGAATTATGCTAAGAAATGATTTAATTATTGAAAATATTTTATATAATTTTTTGTTTATAAGTTTAGAAAAATATATATTGAAATCGGGATTTTTATGGGTTTATTTTTTACCTATTTTCTGAAGGAAAGTGAGGCTTATGAAATATCAAGTTGTTGTTTGTTTGTGTTACCTTCAGACTTTTTAACTAATTTAAAAATTTTCATAAAACTCGATAGTGGTGTTCGACCATTAAAAGTAATATCGATGCTGCATCATTTAATGCTTTAGTTTCAATCATATAAAAATGACGGACATTTAAACTTCTTGTTTACTCTGTTATTATATCTAGAACTAATTATTTAATTTTTATGAATTTAACAGTAATGTCAAATCATTAATCTCAAAGATATACTGTATCTAAGAACCCTTTATTTTCAATCATTTAAAAGTGGCCAGCTTTCAGACTTCAAACATTTCTTGTTAATAATTTTCGAATTGTGTGATTGTTTTTTTATAAAATTTAGAAAAATAATCAGAACACAAGAATCGACTTTGAAATAAGATGAACTGATTCTGGCGGGCAATCAAATTTATTAAGTTTTACTTTAATAACTATAGAACTATTTTGAAAGATTTTCATGATATTCAACATAGAATTTATGGCATTGAATATGATTTTTTATGACATATTTTGATTTCATATCTTTAAACAATCAAAAATGAAGGATATTTCACAAGATACATAATGTCCATAATTAAAGTTCCCCTATTCAGAGCTGCCTATAGCCGTTACTATTCATCAGAAAATTATGAAACTTTGGGTATCCCTTAATAAAGGGATGGGAAAGACATTCGGCGAAAAAATTTTAATTCCAAATATCGCCACTAGAGGCACTTTAATGTAAAACTACCACAATTACCAAGGAAACTACCCCAAGAACGACCCATAGCGCATATGCAAATGTTTGAAACAATGTCATTTATCAGCTTTTGCACTATAAAATATTGAAACATTTGCGGAAGAATTGATTCCAGTGTTTTCGCCACTCAAAACTTTACATGATGGCACTTTACTAGTAAAACTGTTTTATCAAAGGATCTGGTCAGCCGTAGCAACGCGAAATTCTTAGTTGATCTTAAATACAGCATTTCGCGCCACATGCTTAACATTTCGAAGCACTCACTTGGCTCAACTGTTAAACATGGCATTTTGAGAATTCAGGGGAGAGATGACAACTGTGGCCATTATGTCGAACATGATTTGTTCTAGTATTACAAATCAATAATGTAGCTAAATGTGTAATTTATTAATAAAATAGAAATGCGCCCTCTAATGGCGATATTTGGAACTAAATTTTTTTCGCTGAATGCCTTTCCCATCTCTTTATTAAGGGGTACCCAAAGTTTTATAATTTTCTGATGAATAGTAACGGCTGTAGGCAGCTCTGAATAGGGAAACTTTAATTATGGGCACCCTATTTGGAAAATAGACTGATTTGTTTTACCAGAATTGCATATTAAATTATTTAAAATAAGAGATAATAAAGTAAGATAATATATTCTTATAAAGTGGGTGAGGAGAGATGCCACAGAGTCGATAATTCTAATCACTATATGTCATTAATACCTGTTGTGATTCATGAAAGCGGATTAAGGTTCACTAAGTTCACTTTTAATGTAACAGCTTGTTGAATTTTTTTATTTAGTCTTCAAGGAAAAATTGAATAAGTACAGAATAATAGAATAAATAATCATTTTTATAGCTGATAAAATTCTTACGCTTTAGAAAGTAACCGTTATTTGACAATTGATAGCTTCAATATTAAAATTTCGTAAACGCAAATAAATTTAAGACTGATCGATATATTCTTATTATTATATAGTTATGTATGCGCATCTATATTTAAGAAAGTATTGATGTTATATCTAAAATTTTGGGAAAGATGACAGAAAATTTGAGAGAGATAATGCCAAAGTTTCTACATTGCGAAACGAAGGTTAAATTGAATGATAGGCACATGTTGTGTAAATTGAATTTATGAGGACTGTATATTATTAAATGCGAAAACTACTCTTACCATTTAAAACTTTTGGGACTGAAAAATTGGATATTTAAAAATTTTTAAAGATAATTTATTTCAGTTACTGTATCTTTTTTCTCCTCTCTCTTATATATAAAATTATTTTATAATTAAATATTTATTTATTAAAAAAATATAAAAACTGTTTTTCATTTTGTTTTTTGTTTATTTATTTTCAAAATAAATAAAATGATTACTGTTAGCTAAATAATAAGTTAAATATATTTTAAATAATGTGGCATCATACTCCACTGTTTATGGCATTTTCCCAAATATACTGTATTTAGTTTTTTAATAAAAATTTTTCATAATTCCGTGTTAATTAAAACATTCATTCTATTTTATTCACAAATGAAACATATTGAACTACTTATTTATATCGCCAAAATTTATTTATATGTAAATAAATAAATAAATAGAATTTCCCTTAACTGTGGCATCTTTCCTTATTCACTATACTATACCGTATGTGCATATTAATTTTTGATTGAATATTTTAGAATTTTGAGTTATTCGTCTCTATGGATTAGATCACGTGACTTAAATGCCGTGACAAACTTTAATATGATTTTTAGCGGATAAATAAACAGATGAATACAACATAAATAAATAAATAAACAGATAAATGTATCAGGAATACTCAGATAACACGAAAGTTTGCGATTGGATCGACTAACGGACGACATTAGTCTGATCCTGTTGCATTATTTTCAGATCATTATGGCTCGAAATTATTGATAGAATATAAAAAGGAATATTTATGAAATATTGTACTTATAAAAGTATTTTTTGAGTAGAGTAATAGAATTTATCTACTCTTTAATAAAGAAAAAATATTTTAAAATATTAAAAATATTACTTTTTATAATACCTTACTGATACTTTAATAACGTATATTTAGACCAATCAATAAATAGTTAAATATATATTTACAATGTTTTTTTAATCTACATAACCTTTGATAAATAATACAACTATAAATGTCTCGAATATTATGCATCTTTCTATGACTTGGACAATAGATTATGAAATATTATAATTACATATCTACGTTATTTAGATTTAATGGCTCTTAAGCTGAGAATAGCAGTAATACAATATCATTTTAGGAATGTAACCCAATTAAATGCACATATTAATTTTATATTTCATAAGTTTGCACTTATCAGATATAATAAGAATAATTTTGTTTAATCATATGAGTTTAATATTTCATAAATCCAAAATTATTCCTAAAATAATGTTTTTTTTAACATAACTTGAAAAAAGCTCATAACATATAAAATTATAACAGTTAGTATTAGATTAAACCAAAATCATATGAGTTTAATATTTCATAAATCCAAAATTATTCCTAAAATAATGTTTTTTTTTTAACATAACTTGAAAAAAGCTCATAATATATAAAATTATAACAGTTAGTATTAGATTAAACCTATTAAATATAAGCTTAATCCATATTTTTCTTAATTTGTGCTGCCATCATGTCATCCATCAGAACTTCATCTAACAAGAAACAACAATAGACATTTCTTGTTAGCTGAAGGAGTTCTGATGACAACAGCATGATGGCAATACAAATCAAGTAAAATATAAATCGGAGGCCATGTTAGAATAGGGCCTTGTTTAGAAAATGTACTCTATATCATAATATTTTTAATCATTTATCAAATGGTAACTAGTTAATGATACATATAATAAAGTGCAGTATTGAACTATACAATATTTGAATCGGTTAATCCTTGAACAGTTCAGCATTGTTGTATACAATGCATTAACATTTTAACAGAATAACAAAATTAAAATTTTTTTACATTTCTTTTTAACTGCAACTTTAAATTGATTAAGTTAAAATTAATTATGACATAAAGTTTATATTACAAAATAATTATAATTTTTTTCAACTTGAAGAATAAAACACGAAAACTCGCCTGGAACAATTACAGTTAACGAATTTAACTTATTTTATGAAAAATTTTATTTTTTCCCCCATATTCTTCTATTTATTAAATAAGAAAAATATATATATAATTGCAATTATTGATATATTAAATTGCATTATTGAAATATTTTTAGCTTTCGATATTAGCAAACTAGACCATTCATCCTATTATTCGTGGCAAAGCTTGGCGAATTCCTTTGATCAATAGATTGCATTTCCTTTTTAGAATCACCTTAGGCATGTTTATCTGTTTTATTACGAGTACATTTTAATAATTTTGCTCTTCACTGGAACGGAAGAAAATAATTATAATTAAACCTAAATCAATATGCTTACTTTGTAAATATGAATAATATTTTTCACCGGTTCGTTGTTCTCAATTATCAGATTTTATAAAAATAATTTATGAAGAAAATATTATTTAAAAAATGCTTATAAGCTTAATTCTAGTTAAAGAAATTTAGATTCATTATCAATAAAAACATTATATTAGAATATTTTAACTTATTTATAAATAAAAAAAATAGTTAATGGTTCAAAATATTAAAGAATTTTTAAAAAATGATCCTTTTTAATTACAAAAGTCCATCGTTAAGTTTTCTATTACGAAATTTTTAGTAGAACTTAAAATGTAAAACATAATACTTATTAATGTTTTAATTATATATAGTATAGTTTAACATATTTTGACATAAAAATTCACAGTATATTTAAATTTCTTGTATATTTATTCATTAACTGTTTAAATTAGATAGATCAATAACTAGATGTCTTAGAAGATGGAATAACTAAATTTTATCCATTGTTAATGTAGAATATATTATTACTTATATAGTGTATAATATTATTTCTAATCATAACTAAATTAAATGTAATGAGCTTCTCGTCACCAAAAAAATTGCTTCGCATAATCGTAAGTCTGGAAATAATTGGCTTATTTCTACAAAAAAAAAATTCTATCAAAGTTAAGAGTCACTCTTATTAATTCTCTCCTTTCATCAAATACACACTGGAAGTTTAACTATAAATTCACTCTAGAAGATACTATCAACTTATCTCATTCTGAGGACACAGACCAATTAAACTCTTCCAAATTTTACCCTTGGTATCAATTAATTCTTTTAGTTAATACTTCTCAGTATTATCTTTTTTCTCTTCCATGAATTTTCAATGTAAAACAATCCGCACGAAGCTACTCCAACTTGTTCTCAATCGGAATTCTTCGAAGTATCTTGTATTCTTTCCCATAGGAATTTTTCTTATCCGTAATTTTTCATAATTAGATATTTATCATCTGTTTATTGAATATACTTCATTAATAAACCCGACCAGAAAATTAAGTTAGACCTTTCTAATATCGCTACAAAAACAACATTATTAATATTTCCATAACATTTCAATAACTTCTGATATTTATCAATTTTATCAAAGTGAATTTTCAAATTAATTTAATTTTTAATAAATTATTTGTATTTAAATACATTATATATTAAAGATTAGATGTAAGTTTGTAAATTTATAATAGAGTAACTGAGGGTATTATGGAATACCATTCTGTTTTTTACAATTTATAAAAAAGCTTATATGGTTTCTCATGTGTTATTACCTTCTATGAACATTCCCATATAACCATTTAAACATGGTGGCCATAGTTTAATATATCTTTCGTATAATTTATAAACTTATTTAAAGGTGCAAAATTCCATATGGCCCAAAAGGTCTGGATTAAATATTGATAAAAGAATATTCCATTTTTCAAATAATTAGAAAAACAGTATTTTCTTCCAGGTACTTTCCAAGAGTATTAGATAAATATGTACTTAGAACATGGTTTTATTCAATATTTGTATAATTTTTTTGAATGGTGAAGGTTTTCGGTCAGGAATAGTGATAGCCTACTAAAAAAATAAAAAAGCCTTAGGATAGTTTATAGACTAATCTAATTTAGAAAGTAGTCTGATCATATGTCTATCTAAAATTTAATGAATCAAACGTTAATTTTAGATTATAGTAGTAGATGAAGGTGGCCTTATGTAATAGTATTCTATATTGTCACCATTTATACGATAATATTTGAACCAAGCGTATTCCAATAGAAGCCAAATCTCTCAAAATAGGAAGAAGAATTATGAAAGGTGCTTCCTAAATATTCTTAAGAAACTCAGAAAACAATTATCCTCTTATTTGTAGTCTTGGCAGATCGGATGATTTCGGATGGCACAAAAATTTTTGTATCTGATGAAAACACGTTCTCTAATTTAAACCGTCACGCTTCCCACCCAGGAAACTGAAACTGAGACCAAAGTATTTTGCCACTTAAGGTCAAAATTCTGCATTATTACAGCTTCACAACACCGCTTCCTCTATGAGAAACCATGCTATTTCATATAGCCTATTCTTATTCCATAATACTCCCAGTTACTCCGCTCATCTGCTTACAATATTGCATCCGTCAATAGGATATTCCTTAACTGTTAAAATAAAAATTTTCATTATTATACTTTAAATATCTTTGGCATTAAATTAGTGTACATAATTAATTAATAGAAAATGACACATTTACATATATTATATAAAATTACTATATTTTTAAGCAATTTTCTACGAAGCAAGCATATGTAATTTACACAAAATTATTAAATAAATTATAAAGAAATATTTAAAGCTTTCATGCAGTTTTATCGTATTAAGAAAACAAAATATTTTTGAGAAAAACGCTTTTTATAAATTTAATTTAATTACGTTTTTTACATTTGTTGATGTCAAAAATGATGGGATTTCGGACGTCATATTTTGAAAATAGTCGTTTGGCATTAATTGAATTACTGATGACATTTTTGTTGTTTATTATATTTTCCATGTTTATTTAACCGTTGTTTATTACTGTACTTATCCGTTTTGATTTTTAGATGGTAAAGGCTTTAGGCTAATTATTTTATTGAGTTCATAAACGTGTCGAGTTAAGCTACATGTTGATTATACTGGTAAACAAAGCATTGTTATTAACAAGAAAAATGGAAATAGTACTTGTTGTGAGTGTCAAACGATAATTTCGCTTGATAAAATGAATTATCATAATAAAGCAATAAAAATTCTGTATTACGTTAACATTTTTCCGAACATAAAAGACTAAACACGTAACTAGTTGGATTCGAAGGCTATTCCACTTTACGATCTACTTAAAACATAAATAAATAAATTATGAGAATAATCATGCTAAATTAATTTTATGTTTCGTCTAGTTAATTTATTTATTTTTCCATTATTTTAATTTAAAAAATTATTATTTTTTAACTTTTTTATCGTATTGTAAAAAAAAGAAAGTCGAAATTATGCAAAGGATTTTAAAATAAAATGCATCAATAATACTGATTTATAAAATAAATATTTGAAAAGTTCAAACCGTAGGTAATCCCAGTTTACCCACGGGAAGAAGAAATCAATGCCAGATTTATGCCAGATCTATGTATGTCAGATCTATATAAGTTACAGACTGTCTATATAGTTGTTACAATATTGGTAGTACTTTTTAAAAAAATTTGATAACTCATCAAAAATGCTGGGATAAAATTAAAGATTAAATTAAGTTATTTTGAACCGAAATTTTTTTTATATACCTTTTGACTGATTATATAATATATATCATATAAGCATAGTTATTAGGGTTTAATAGTTAAATAATGTCCAAATATCAGCCAAATAACTAAAATATATGTAATTATTACTTTCAATTATTTCTAAATTAATTTGTAATGCTAGGGTTATTTGATTATATAATATTTATTTAAATATGGTAAAGTAGAATTTTTTGAATAGTAAAATTATCTGTTTTATCAAATAAAGAAAACTGATGATTTCTTATAATTTCTGATAATTTAAATCATTTCCCAAATGAAGTGAAAATCACCTGCAAAGTCAATTGAAAAATGAAATATTATAGTTCACATCAATGAATACTTAGATTGCAAAAACCTAAATATTCATTAATTTCAATTCTCTGTGATTTGAATTTGTTATTTTTTTTTTATTTGTCTCAATAGTTTTAACAATGAGTTATTCTTGAAAGTTGGAATATTATATATTGTGTACATAGAGCTTGATTTATTTGGTTTTATCTGATTACATATTTTGGCATGCAATTAATTTAGTTACACTCACTCATATGAATATTTAAAATATATAATTAAGAAAGTACATAAGTTTTGTATTTCATCATTTTAGTTACACTCACTCATATGAATATTTAAAATATATAATTAAGAAAGTACATAAGTTTTGTATTTCATCATTTTATTAACAGAGAAAACTAAAAATTAACTGCTGTTAGCCATATATTAATAAAGTTAAACCATTTACATAAGAAAATATAATTGCAATACTCCTTTTTATAGTGAGGTTCTAGAGGAAGGAAGTTTTCTTAAGTGCATTCAGTTTTATATATATGCATATACATACATAGTCATCTTCTGAAGTTATATCTTAGATAGTTCCCTGACTAGTAATATTATTCAAAACAATATAAATTGATCGATTTTTTCCATAAATACAATGTTAAAATGGAATAATTGGTTTCGGAACAAAAATTTTGACAAATAACACAAATATATTTATTTTGTAGTTAAGAAAGATTTACAAAAAATATAAAAATTGATGATAAATTAAATGGCAGTTAAAAAAAAAAGGGAATTATAGTCAAATATTTATTTGGATATTAAATCACTAATATCCAATAATAGAAATTGTAATAAGCAAGTCTTTTTCCATGATTTAAGGAAACTGAACCTTTGAGATAAATATCTCTTCTCTCTCAGAATCTCATAAAAGCAAGCATTCTCTATTTCTTGCCTTATTGTTCCTGCTTATTGCTCATATGAATCAATGTCCTCAAGAATTTTGATGCAGCTTCAATGAATCCAAATCTCAGTCATTTTTAAAATAGTCCTCAGTCTGAGCTATAAGATCTACAGATTATAATTAGATTCTTCAAGCATCTGATTATAATCTACCTCTGATTTTCAGTAAGATTACTGAGTTTGAGATCCCCATCATGGGAGTATAGCAGTTCAAATAGAACAGTAATAACTTCCAAATCAAATTTGTTGCTGTAATAGCTGAGATTCTTTATTGCCTAGGCAATGGGATCAACTTTTAGAGTGACATCTGAGCCCTGAATATCCATGAAGTAAAAAGGCAAACTTTTATACAGATATCCTTCATTCTTTTATTAGTAATTTTTATACATGCTCATACCTGTGGTGAGATCTCTACTTATTTTATGTTGCTTTTCTATTAGAGATTATAAAATTGGAATGATATTCCACCATATAGCACTAGCCACTTATATCTGTAGTGGGATCAGCTGTGAATTGAAGAATGGGATTCAATGAGTTCTAAACACCATGTCCTTCTTGAAAAAATCTGGAGGTATAGGACCTGGAATTAATCCAAAATCATTCAGGATGAAGTGCATCATATTTCTATGCAATTGAATTGTTCTCCATTATAATTGGCAGAAATTTAACTTTCCTTTTAGAGAATTACAATCAAATCTATTTTCTAGATTGATGATTAAATTAGGCAAGTGTTAAAACCAAAGTATCCAATATACTAGCCTTAAAAACTTCTAAACATCAAACAGTTAAATAGAACTAATCAGGAAAATAAATGAAAAGTTTTATAAACTGAAACATTTTCAGTTGCTCATACAGCCTTCTTCAGTAAAATCAATACAAGCCTAAAGCTTTATATAAATGAACATATAAATGATACATTCAAAAGTTTTATAAACTGAAACATTTTCAGTTGCTCATACAGCCTTCTTCAGTAAAATCAATACATGCTTAAAGCTTTATATAAATGAACATATAAATGATACATTCAAATTTTTTTAAAAATCTTTTATAAAGAGAAAATAGAATGCATTATATAAAATATACAATACAGTAAGACCCTTTGTAATGCTGTTTCAATATAATGCAGTTTTTTTGAATTTCATATTTTTTATTGATTCATTTTGATGCAGTTTTTCAGTCCGTTGTACTCACATAAATCCGAAATTGCATGAATTTGTTTCTTTAATACTCCTATGCCTTCTCACGGTGTGTTTGATATCAATGTAGTGTAGTATATACGAAAGTTTGCTGTGGTCAGAGTTCATATTTATAATCTGTCATCAAGAGTAAGCATTTCTGAAGATGAGGAGCAAAAGGAACTTGTAACAGATTTTCTGAAAACAAGTTTAACCACTATTAAAGAAATTATGGATCAGCTATACAAAATGATCTAAATTTTGATAGAAGTTCAAAGGCAAGATGAAGTGTCATGGATGCGATGTCTCGGTATCGACAATTCCTTGTTGAAGGAAAAAGCAAACAACATTAGATGACTTCTTAACAAAAAAACAAAAAGTGTCAAATGAAGAAAAACCTTCCTCATCACAAACATAAATTATTTACTCAAATATTTTTGATTTTCATGAATGATTTATGAATACAAATTGATATTAGCAATAAAAACTGTTTATGAATATTTGTGAATACAAATCGATATTAGCAATAAAAAAATGTCTATAATTAATGTAATATGCAATAAAAATGTCTGTAATTAATGTAATACAATAGTAATAATACATGTTACAAAATAAAAAAAAGAATTAATGTTGAATACAAATCGATATTAGCAATAAAAATGTCTATAATTAATGTAATATAATAGTAATAATATATGTAATACAAATCGATATTAGCAATAAAAAATGTCTATAATTAATGTAATATACAAATCAATATTAGCAATAAAAAATGTCTATAATTAATGTAATACTATACAAATCGATATTAGCAATAAAAATGTCTATAATTAATGTAATACAACAGAAATTATTTACTTGAATATTTTTGATTTTCATGAATGATTCATGAATAGAATCATTTACTTGAATATTTTTGATTTTCATGAATGATTTATGAACACAAATCGATATTTTAAGAATTTTTTCACCAATATTTGTGAAATACAAATCGATATTAGCCAATATTTTTGATTTTCACGAATGATTTATGAATACAAATCAATATTAGCAATAATTTTTTCGTGAATGATTTATGAATACAAATCGATATTAGCAATAAAAACTCTATAATTAATGTAATACAATAGTAATAATACATGTTACAAAATAAAGAAATGGTACACACATTTTTTATTCACTCTTCTGTTTCATCTATTTCATTGTTTACGTGTTAAGATGACTTGTTTAACACTGTTTCATTTAGTGCTTGGGAGATAGGTTCCAAAAAAACCATGTTAAACGGGATCTTACTGTAGTTTATTATATCATAAATAGGAATTTTCTCAAACATAAAAAATATTACTATATTAATATTATGCTTATAATGTCAATATGTTATTGCAATAATAACTTTCCTATGTTATAATATATAAATAAATATTCATATTATTCATTATTTGCAACGTAAACCCATGGTTTAGGAAAGTTCTCATATTGGGTATCATTAATAATGTTGTTATGATGACCTCTCATCAGAATTTCAATGGTCTCTTAAATACCCTTCATTTGGGGTTTGACTAAGGTTAACTAGCTAGCCTATTTCTAGTTAATCTTCAAATCATACTTCCTGTCACTTTCCCCGATCTGTACTTGTTTTTCCTAAATATAGATCGTCCCTATGCTCAGAAACTCTTCTAGTTAATCTTCAAATCATACTTCCTGTCACTTTCCCCGATCTGTACTTGTTTTTCTTAAATATAGATCTTCCCTATGTTCAGAAACCCTATCTCCGAGGATATGTTTCATATAATATAATCTTCATCAATATTTAAACTAACATTATTGTGAGGTATAACATATACTCATTTTTTGGAACGCATACTTTTTGTTGTCATTTCTCAGGACTAAAAATGGTCGGGTATCTTTTTAAAAATATTTTTAAAAATTTGAATGTATTGTATGTTAATTTTTGTAAAACTTTATCACTAAACCTGTATTGATCTTTATTGTTGAAGATGATGGCTATGTGAGCAGCTGAAAATGATTCAGTGAATAAAATTTTTGTTTATTTTCCTGATATGCTATTTATTTGTTTGATATTTAAGCAAGTATTGTTTTGAGGCAAACAACTTGTTTATTTATATGTATGTGAGATTAAATTATTTGTAATTTGGATTCTTTTATTGATGACATAAGTGAGCATAATAGAAAGTAAAGATGAATTTACTTATTTTGATTAATAAATTGAGGAATTCCTGGATACATATGCTTATATACAGAGAGTTCCTGACCTTATAAATTAATTCATTCTTGGAATGAACTCATATTTGTAATTTGGATTCTTTTATTGATGACATAAGAGAGCATAATAGAAAGTACAGATGAATTTACTTATTTTGATTAATAAATTTGATTTGAGAAAATAACACAAATGCAGAATAATGTAAAATAAATATCATAAATTGGGATATTTAAGCAAGTATTGTTTTGAGGCAAACAACTTGTTTATTTATATGTATGTGAGATCTAAATTATTTGTAATTTGGATTCTTTTATTGATGACATAAGAGAGCATAATAGAAAGTACAGATATATGGGAAATAGAAAGTATATATATGGGAAATTAATTCTTTGTTTATGAACTCTTATTTCATATATTATTTTATATATATATATGTTTAAAATCAATAGTTTAGATAGTTAAATCACTGTTTAATCATAAAGAAATAAAAATATGACTTTCAAAATCAAGCAAATTATTATAATAATGAAATTATTTATCATATAAATGCTAAAGAATTTTTATTCTTCATTACTATAAATAGATTAGTAGATGAGCTTTAATACAGATGAACTACTGCCTTAGACACATTCTGAGAAAGGAAATTATTTACTATTCTAATAAAATCAGACTGTGTGCTGCTACTTCTGCTGCTTGCTATCATGTTGATTTTTCTGATTTTGTAGCAAACGACTGAGTTTTTGCTACAAACCCAGTTGTATTGTATTATATAATTATGCATATAATTTGAAATAGTTTGTATGTATAGCATTTATTTATTGCAATTAATTTTTTGTTTGATACTTCATGTTTAAATTTAACCCAAGAACTACCTATATTCTTGTTAAAAAAAATTCTTATACTTAAAGTAAATCACAAAATATTTGTGATTTGCTTTGCATTCAAATAACTATTATTTCTCTTGCATATAGTATGTAGAGTAGTATTATATTTTATCAATTCTAAGATGCACATTTTTTCATGTTTTGTCATCTCTTAAGTCAAGATACATCTTAGAATCAATGGCATCTTATAATTGAAGAATAATAGTAAAAATATTTAAAGTGAAGCATGTCAAATCCATGAATTGTTAAAATTTGTAACAATTACAGACATAATAATAGTAGCAACATCATCTTAGTCATATGGCAGTCGTTCTTATGCATATTTGAACTTTACATAATCAGGCACGCTGATGCTCATTTATTTTTAGTGATTTTAGCGATACAGATAGGTACAATAT
Source organism: Olivierus martensii (assembly GCA_000484575.1). Lineage (NCBI taxonomy): Eukaryota > Metazoa > Arthropoda > Arachnida > Scorpiones > Buthidae > Olivierus > Olivierus martensii. The sequence goes on along the minus strand of AYEL01083617.1, from coordinate 62,424 downwards.
ACAAGTTAAGTTTTTGCTGACATTTGGATTCTTAATTAACACTTAAAATGTTTTCAAGAAGATTACATTATGATGTTGCATTGAAATGAAAAATTATTGTATATGTACAGAGCCAGATTTGCATTTTTGGGGGCCCTAGCACGAGCAAGGCTTTGGGGCCCCTAAAAATTCAAATCAGCTACGTTTAATTTTAAAGGCTCCTTATAACTTATAAGAAACCTTTTAGAATTTTACTTTCTATCTAGCAGTTTAATAAAAATCGATTTTTTTTTTTATTTTGCATTTTTGGGGGCCCTAGCACGAGCAAGGCTTTGGGGCCCCTAAAATTCAAATCAGCTACGTTTAATTTTAAATGCTCCTTATAACTTATAAGAAACCTTTTAGAATTTTACTTTCTATCTAGCAGTTTAATAAAAATCGATTTTTTTTTTTATTAAAACTTTATAAAAGTTGAAAACTGATTGATAGTTTTGGGGTCCCTAGAATCGTGGAGCCCTAGGACACTGCCTAGTCAACTTATAGGTAAATCTGGCCCTGTGTATGTAGAAAAACAGATCAGTGGGATGTAATTTGATATTAGAGACGACAAAAATTCATCATTAAAAAAATGACCACATTTCTATATTTATTTACAGATCAAATTAGTTGTATTCTTATTTGTTAATTTAATTTAGTTTTTTTATTTTTTCTTTTTGTGATGCTGAAAATAATATTGCATCTTGCAATTGATGATGATAGATTTGATGAAATATGGCAGTTATATAACTTTATGAATTCATAAATTTTTAATATTTTCATATAAAATTTTTTCCAGGCTGATAAAGGTTTTCAAAAAAACATTTCTTGTAATAATATGTATTTAATATATAAAAATAAATAAATTATGTATACACACATATTTAAATGGGATCTATGTATTTAATATATAAAAATAAATAAATTATGTATACACACATATTTAAATGTTTCCTTTTTCAATAAATAATAGAACCAGAAATTATTGCAATATTTTCTAATTTTAATTTTTATTGCTAATTATCTAAGATATAATGAAGAATCAAATCTTGAGCATTTAAAAATCTTTCAGATATCACATCTAAGATAAAACATCAATTTTTATTTCATGGCAATTTTTATTTTACCGCCAATTCTACGTCTGGAAATTCAGCACCTCTAATGCTTGTCAATTGCGTCGTCTTTATACAATTCTCAACAATAAGTTCCTTCATCCGCCCAGTTAGTGGGAACTGTTGATCATATCTTTCATTCTTCCTTACATTGATATAGATGTATTGCATTTGTCCATATCTACCCTTGTCCAGTTTCTTGGATATGTCGACGTCCATCCCCCATACAGGGACGACATGATGGGAACCCATTGCTGTCCAACAGCATCTGTCTGGTTGAGCTGAGCAAAAACCGGGAACTGGCAGAATCACAACCGGGAACAACTTCAAAAAAAACTAAGGTCCTTTTATATAATAACTGTTTCTGCTGATTAATCGTGATTCATTGATTACTACATACAAAAGAGGAACAAGTTGAAAAAAGAGAGTTTTCTTTATCTGATCTTCCATTTTTTGTGTTGAAGGTTCTGACTCTATTTCCTATCATAAAACTTTGCCAAATGTGGCAATAAATAATTATTAAATTTTTAGACAAATTTTGAAATAAAATTATGATCATTCAGATCTCATAATAATAGAACTGCTACAGAATAATGATCTCGGAAAGTGGTATTGGGGAGTTCTCCCTGGATCTTACGTCGCTTTCCAACTACAGAAAAGAAAAATATTCATCTTCAATGAACCTCTTTTCTCCACAATCTGTTCTTAGAAATAATCCTCCCTTTTTTTTTGAGAATTATTTCTTTACAGTTCCTTCTTACAAAAGATATAGAGTGATAGTACAATATTCGAATAGTTAATATAATTTTCCGCAATAGATGATTATATATTGGTTATATAAAATATAATGGATTACATATTGGTCGCAATATTTAAACATAATGTAAAAGATAATATAAAAATATAAAGGATTACATTGACCGAATAACTGATTACATATTGGTTATAATATTTAAACATAATATAAAGGACGATAAAATTATAATGGTTAGATAATTGATAATAGAAGTACAAGAATATGCAATTGAACAAAATTAATATTTGATTACAAAACAAATTAGAATAACTTCAAATTGTAGGTCTATATTTCTTCTGATAATTTTATCTTTATAATTCCAGACACACTATAACATTGTAACTAGGTTGCCTTTACAGCTATGGCTCAAAGAGCATACGAAGATGATGTAAGTATACAGTATTATGAGAAGATGCGGGGGTAGTTAAAATAGTCCATGACCTTAAAGATCTACTGATGATGGAGAAAATAGAAATTCTGAAATCTAACAAGAACGAAACCGTAATAAACCTTAGGCAAGCAGACAAAATGACAAAAGCATAGAAATGCGTGGTACATAAAGACGCTAATTAAATTGAGCCAAGCTTTAGAATTAATTATAATACCAAATTTATTAATGGTTTTCTTAATTTTATTATTATTTTTAGATAACCTTGAAATTAATTTATCACAAACGTCTGTATGTGATTTAATATTCAGGGGCCTTAGTTTTAAAAAGTTCTGTATTTTTGGAATTTCATATATTTTTGAATGCATAGTTCAAAATAACTGATCATGGTATCCTCTGTACCAAAAACGTTTTTAAGTTTATTAAACTGTAATTCCTTTGTCATAAACTGCTGATTGTGCTTTCTTGGAAATTAGAAGTTGAGCTCTATTTTGTCGGAAGTTCACATAATCAGGAATCATTAACCAAAGCCTGCGTCGTTAACCAAGTACATCGTTATCTGAGGCTATCGTTAACCAAGATATCACTATACCCTTTTATTTTTGGTAATCTTTGTTTTTTATCCAATCCATCTATAATATCATTTTTGACTATCAGGTTACTTCTTTGACTATTTAAAATCTAAAACAAAATTCACATCATGATAGTGAGTCTACAGCATGTATAACTTTAGGGGACTAATCCATTAATTATCCTAGACATTACCAGACATGTCATCTTGCTCCTAATTTTTGGCTATTATGGAAAAAGTATACTATCTAATTGTTTCCAACTAATCTTACATAACATCTCTTTATATATAAACTCTGCCATTCAAATCAGTTTACATAATCACTTCCTCATTAGCACACAGTTCATATCAAATTGTCTCTTTCTCAAAATTCACAAGAATGACAACAACCAAAAACATCCTCTAGCAGGCCTAATTTTATTCTCAACCATATTATAATGTTATTTATTCACTTGTTTTATAGCATGCATTTCATTTTTTTCTCATTCATCAGCAAACTTACATCATTTCTCATTTGCAAACTACTTCTCATTCCTGACTGTATTCTTTCAATGTCATACATTAAATTGCATATCCCTTTCAAGACATCTCACTCACATATAGTATATTCAGTGTATATATGTACATCTCATTCACAAACTTTTATGTATTCCCATTGATATATATTTATATTCAACACATTCAAACTTTAGTCATGCTTCCGTTTCTGTAATCTTATTCCTCTTTATCCAGTTCATTTGTAATCCCATTTTTAACAGCCTGAATACCTTTGCTTCAAAATTTGAAAATCAAAAAGAAAAATCACTATGATGGTAACAACTGTCATGTGGGATCTTCAAGGGCAGACTCCACTAAACCAACCAAATTGGTAAGGTGTGTAGAGGCTGCCCCTTGAAGGCTTCAATCTCAGATAACCTTGCATACATTATAATTTATTCCTTAGCTTCTGCCCATTATGGCAAGCCCCTGAAAAACACTGGAATATGTAATCTGCCTTGCTACCAAAAAACAGTGAAATCCTTGGTAAATGAATATTTGTTACATTAGTAGAAAATAGAAAAATATATTTATGAAAATCAGAGGTATACCAAATTTAAAAAATTAATTTTACAATTTGATTTGGAAATACTTACTATTTTCCATCTTTAAAAGATCTCACTAGATAGTAATCTTTTGAATTGATTTTTATATCTTGTGATGTTGGAGAAACAATTAAACCTGGAAACCAATTATCTTTTTTCCTTTTATCACCCATATCAACACAAACAACTTTTGCAATATCAGATTCATAATCCTTTCTTAAATCTTTTTTTCTTTTGGAATGCAATTCTTCACCACTACTATCTCCATCCCTATAATAAATTTAAAAATGTTTAAAGATTCATTGGATTAAATTTATTTATAAAACATTTTTAAATTTGGATAATTATTAAAAATGGCTAGAATAATTTTAAAACTAATCAACCATAGCGCAATTAATTATAAAAGTTTTTATTGATTTACAAAATGTGAAAATATCTTATGAAAATTAAGTAATATTTATTAACCCAATTATTGTTATGGAGGAAATATACACATCAGTGAACTGTTGGTGGCTGCTCATCATAATATGAATCTTTGTCTCCTTATTAAGTTACAATATTTATTTTTTTATTGAAATCAATCTAATGTCATATTAGCAAATTTGTTTATTTTGTGATTTATTATTGATATAGTTATTCTCTAATAGTAATTTCTAAATATTTTTTAGATATTTTTTAATTAAAAAAAATTTAAAATTTATGGAATGCTCTTATTTTTATTTCATGCCTTTTATTTTTTAGATTATTTTACTTACATTATTCAGTTGCATATTGAAAAAAATTATTTTTTGAAATTTCAACCCAAGCCAAATTTTTCATTCAATGAAAATAATGTAAAGTCCCCAACTTACAATGAGGTTGTGTTAAAAAATTTTGATCATAATTCAAATCTGCCATAACTTGGAACACAATTTTACATAGGCACAATGTTTTAAATGGGCAATCACCAGAACTCAGAATATTCAATATTCTTTAACCTGTTGACTGCCTTCGATTTTTTCTAATTAAGCCTTGTTAATATGCAAAAAAAAAATAAATGTAAATTGTGATATCTCATTTAATTTTCATCAAATTTTCATAGTTTATTAAATTTTAAATAGTTTTTTAAATTTTCATAGTTTATTATAATTTTTATTATGATTCTAATGATGTAACAAATTCTTTTGAATTTTATTTCTTTCACAATTTTTCGTTCATTATGTGAGATTGGAGAAAACATGATTTTTATATATGAAATCTTAGCCATCCAATAAAATATTGGATATTTTCTGATAGTTGCAAGACTTCTGAATAAAATGGGGTATGAATGAAGAAAATTGAATAATATTTTAAAAAATTATCAATAAAAAAACAAAGTATTACACAAATTTTAATTAATTAAGTTAGTTAAATAATTATTCAAAAATTGACAAAAATTTATTAAATATTGTCATTTTTTTTAATAAACTACTTCTCTTGATATGTTTTTTTCTTCATTTCAATAATTTTTATTTTAATCTTTTATAAATTTTCGAATTTATAACAAAAACATAACATATATAAAATCGTCCACAATCCTACATAAACAGCTATAACATTTTCTACTTTACTCTAATTAGTCTTGAGATAGTTTGTTGACACTCTACATCCAATACCACAAGCATTACAGTAAAGAAGGCTTGGCTGCAATTTCCTGTGAAATGACTGGCTGTCATAAAACAATAAAAGTGCCACGCCCCTTTTTATTGCATTGGGTTGTTTACATTAGAATTGTGGAGATCTGGAATTCGGGTCGAATATAAGAGGTCACTATACATCTCTTTATCAAACATAATTGGAAGAAATCCAAACAGAGTGACACCTTAGATATGTAATCCGACTGATAGATAGTTTACATTAACACCGAAGGGAAGAACCTTGTCCTGCACAATCATAAACTAGATGTCGAATGACAGTAAGGTGTTCTGTTATAATCAAATGGAGGAAATAATTGTAACCAGGGTGGAAAGTCGATACTAAGAGATGTTTTACCCTGGGAAGACAATCAATTTATTCACTGAAAGGGGTCAAGAATTTGCCCCGAAACGGAGACGCGATTCGGCAGTCAGTTGCCAAGCTCCAGAGGAATAACACACAGAGAAGTCGGTGCTCACCCGTTGAAGTGAGAGGTTCCAACGATATCTATTCATCATAAAGTAAAAGAAAACTCAAACAGAACTGGTAACCTATTCCCTGAGGATCAGTACCTAAAAACAAATCCATCACTGATAGTTAATCTGTAGCCTGTCGTCATAAAGAAAGGATAATAAGTAGTGAAAGACATCCAGATTAAAAGGGACATTAATAAGAGACGGTGTCACCCTCAATTCGCAATTAGCCCACAAGAGGAACCGAACCATACAACGAACGCCTCAATCTACTAAAGAAGAAGAAGAAATTAGATTTAATTTCTGTTTGTATAATCAAAAGGTATTTATCCTCCAAATATGTTCAGAGTTTATGTATTATTGTAAACTCTCTCTCTCTAATAAAGGAAGTTGTTTGTTATTACAAACGTAGTCTCTGCGTCATCTAAGTCTCATTACCCATCCTTATCCGCGCCACACACCACAGGTAGGCCATAAGCCTGTTTTTATCATCTTGGAGCCGTACAGGATTTTTTTTATTTTAATAAATTATCTGTAAAAGTAAAGCAATAAATGACCAAATAAGTAAAAATATTCTATATTTTAACAGAATTAACCAAAATTTTCGTATTATCAACAAAATTTTTTCAATTTTACGAATTTTACAGTTCATTATAGTAAAATTTCATGTTTTGCTTAAAATTTCAAAAATAAATTTATCTGACCCCAAAATCAAAATAAAATTATTAAAATATAATAAGATAGAAAACAAAATCGATAAGATTCAATGAATAATAATCCAAATTCTACAAATACAATCCATTCACATTTTCTATCTTTAAAACGGAATTAAAAAAGAAATTTCGGCAATTGGAAAATTTAGGACCCATCATCAGGGGCACCTATTTTCACCCAATAAACACAAAAAATCTGCTCTGTGATAGGTCCACTATATAATTCAGGATTGAATTTTATTTATATTGCTTTTTATTGTTTTTATCATTTTTTTGTTCTGCCATCTTGCCATCTTATCACGGCAAAGGAACTTAATAGGATAAATAGTAAGCAAACAGTAATTAACTTAAGTAAATTTAAATTGAGGAAATTGTGTATTTTGTGCTTACCAGAACTTTATATGGGTAAAAACTAAAGAAAACACATTGATTAAGATGGAATAAGTTACTTTTCTGTATTCCAAGTTTCTAGCATCAGATGCTGACTCAGATGCATAATTATCCGAGTCATCAAAAAATACATCATTTTTTAATTTGTATTTTAATGATTATTTAATTAGGAACAATGTTTAAATCTATATTCATTGAATAAATTTTCACATTATATTAATTTTTTTGCATATTCTATTCTCTTTATAATTTAATATAGGTAGTTCTTGACTTACAACAGCCAAAAATTATTATTAAAAATTCTCTAATTCAACTTTTCTGCCTGCATATATTGAATACATACATATATCACATTGCTTTTGTATATATATCACAGATTCACTATTAGTCGGCAAGCAAAGCATTTCAACAATATGCAATAGCCAGTAGTCTGATTCACACTTCTAACTTATCACACATTAGTTGCAAATCACTTTTTCTTCATACAAATCATTTGCAAAATCAGCAGTAGAAGTGTTCATTTCTTGTTTCAATTTTTATATCTTATTATAATCTATCATGTAAGAAAAATAATACTAGTTATGAAAAAATTTTTTAAATTCTTAAATTTTTCTTTCTTAATTTTTGCATTTATGTATTTAAATTGTATATATGTTAATAAAACAAAATCAAGAATTAAAAAAGTCCTTGACTTACATCAGAATACGACAGAGACATTGGAATGGAACACCATCATATGTCAAGGACTACCTGTATTCTGAAAACAAACACTTAGCAGTATTACAACTTTATAGCAAGCAATCTATCTTTAATATATCATTCTTTAAGTAATTTCAGGATGTTGATAATGTCTTCTACTGATCTTAGATTCAACTGATCAAAAAGCTCATTTGTAAGTTGCAATAAATACATCTGTTGAAATATTTATCTGTTGTTTGGTTATAAAATATGCAGGCACTAATAGAAAACTAAATTAAGGATAATATAAAAAAAACTTACAGTAACCATTTAAGAGAAACAACTCTCATGGATTATTTTCGGTATGTCTGATCAAATTGTAAGGACTGGAGAGAAAGTGGAAAAAATAAAAAAGAAGTTATAATTGCTCATGGGCAGTTTTGCCGTGTTAGTCGCCATGTTGACATCGGATTTGTCATGATTATGTTAAATTATATAAGTGGCAGCAGGGTATTAAATATGATTTAAAAATTATCTTAATACTGTTTAAAAATAATCTTGATAATATTTTGTTTCATGGAAGTTGTGTTAAGGATGTATTAAAATTATTATTACTTAATGTGAAAATTTATGTAAATGATGAATGGTTTAAAAGTAATGCTAGAGGTTGTCAAGTTGTCCTTCTTGCTTATCATACTATCGAACTGTTGGAGAGAAGTCGACTTGTCTGTGAAGTGTCATTATTTATTACGTTGGATTTTAAAAGAAAGTTTTTGTATGTCTTGGTGTTGCTGGATAAATTATCTACTGCTCGTATTATACAAGAAGGACCAAAATTGTTACTTTTGTAATTGTAAGTTAACTTTGTTTCAAATAAAATAGTTCTGATTATTACTTTAAAATTGTATGATGGAAGCTGCTTTTCTGGTGTTGGATTGGTTGTTGGAGGTGGACATTGGTATAAATATAAGGATTCGAGTAGAACCACAAAGGAGGCAGAATATTGGGAGTTCGGGAGTTGGGAGTTGACCCGAAGGTAATGACCAATCTGGATTTGGGCAAAATCATTACAAAATGACAATGCTACATTTTGTTATAAAATTCAATTGACACAGATTTTTAATATCCACAGTATCAATAGTGCAGAGGCGTGTAAATATAAATAGTATAAAAAATTTTTTAAATAAATTTTTCCTTTATAAATATTCAATACATTATCTCCAGTCTCCAAAAGTAATATTATATGTCATAATAGCTATTGTAAAAGGATATATATAATATTCTCTTTCTTTCTTTCATTTTCTAAATCTTGAAAGAAAATTTTCCAAGTAAATAAATAATTACATATATAATTTATAAAATGTGATATTGTAATAGAAATATGGTAAAGGTTATGTATAATATAATTTACCAATCAAATATGCAATTATTTCCATGTTTAATGCAATAATAAGAGTAAATACAGTGAGCCCTCATTTAATATGAAGATTAAGTTCCTGAAAAACATAACATCAACTGAAACTAAAAACCTCATTGACTTAAGCATGCAAAGTCACGATATTGAAAACTATCAATAACAAATTAGGAGCTTATTTTCAAAACATGTTATTTCCATTTTTTGCAATTTTACAGGAAATGAAAAAAACTGTGAGGAAAGCGAACATCGCAAATGTTTACAAAGTTTCTTTTCCCACCAGTAAATATTAGTAAAACATGAATGTTGATTAGTAGTTTCAAAAGCATAGAACCTTGAGAATTCGTGTAAAAAATATCTGAAATTTGGAAATAACACATTTTGATCGAAATGTGTGGAAATAATGCTTTTTGAAAATTTACAAACTGGAAATAACACATTTTGAAAGTTAACAAATAGGAAATAACCTTTATTGATTATTAGGAAGGTAGGAATTACATATGAAATTTCACACTAGAACGATTACCATACTTCTAATGCGGAAAAATAAACAATCAAAATTGACATTGTACGAAACCATAAAGATTTGTAATAAAGTTTGAATATGTACTGTGATAAGTTTGTTCACATCCTTCTAACTTAACTAAATAAAAATTTATATGATCTTGGAAAAATTAAAACCCTATGTCCAATATCTATCTCCATGGATATACATTCCTCTCCCTTTATATCTTCCTCATGAGATTCATGATTGCTGTCATTATTAATAATTGGTGCATACCATTGCAGATCGTCTTGGTCTTGCCAGTTTTCACCGAATTGTTTGATGAGAAGATTACCTACATCTCTTCTTTTCTCTATTTTAATGGCCCGACCAACAGTAATTTCTTTCAATGCCATTTTTGTGTATGACTCTCCTCTTTTCAATAAGCATTTAAATTTTTCCAACAGCCCTTCAGGCTCAAAATTTTCCATTGTTTTAACTTCACAATGCAATTTCTTTTTCACCACTTTCTTTTTTATGATCACTCTTTTCATGTCTCGCATTCCTTCAACTTTCCTCAAATATTTCTGCAAACCTTTGATATCATAAATTTTCCATGTATCCCCTGAATAATGAATATTCCCATGTTCTGATAGCAAGTCAACATATTCTTCGTTTTTAGTAATAACAGGGTGTGCTTTCATGGTCTTTTCTACCTTCCGAAATGTGATCCCTGTGACCACATATTGGGTATGTGATTTGTATATATTGTAGTGAATATGACGATTTTTTAACCAACCAATACATTAGTACAAAGATAATATAAGAATTCTTATTCTGTCCCCTACATCCATTGCTAAATAAGCATAGGTGAGTAAAATTATCAGTAATATGCAGGTTATTAAGATAATACAACATTGCGGATTTGATTTTAGTACATCCTTTACCAATTTGGTTTTCAGTCCAATAAAATGTTGGAAATAACTCATTTTGGTGAGGAAGGACAATATTATTTCTTACTAAAGGGGAAATAACGTTTTTTGAAATTTATCGCTTTACGCAGTTCCTCCCCGCTTGGAAATAATGCATTTTGAAGGAATATGTGTACTTTACATTCATGTTTTGACAGAATTAATGTATGTAGACATAACAGATGGTTCCTTCTGGATAGAATCCAGACTCTAACGTGCATTCTACTCAAATACTGAATTTTGACCAAAAGTGGAAATAACGCATTTTGGAAATAAGCTCCTCAAATGTAAGTATCTAATTCACTAATCTCAGAAACTGCTTAAACTCTAATATATAAATTCAAAAATTCAAAAACTTTTCGCAGATGAGGAAAAGTGCTGTTTTTTGAATTTATATAACAAATGTAAGTTATATGATTCTGCAAATTCTCAGTTCTGTCTGACTATGTATTCTAAATTTCCAAAAATAAACTAATAAATCTAAATCTAACACGAATATGACAAAAAACACAACCAGAACTTCACCATTGTTAAAGTAACAAACAAGTATTAGAACTAAATAACAAAGATGTTAATCCATTTATAATAAATTTAATAAATTCAAGAACATGTAAAGTTAAATATTAAAAAATAAAAATGAATTCTTAGATAAGTTAAGACAGCATCAAATTCAACAGAACAACATCATGATAGTTGCTGATTATGAAAAGCTGTACCCACCTATAGAGATAACAGCAGCTTGCTTAATACTTTATAGATTTATCTTGGAGAACACACAAGACGACTCTATATCACCAAATACTAGCTGTGAATTATGTCATTTAATATCATATAACTCCTTCTTCAGTACAAAAATAGGTTCTTTAAACAAACAGTTGGTGTGCCTATTGGCAGCCCCATGGCAGGAGTTATGGCTAGTCTTACGGTATAAAGAAAATGCTGTTCTCCCCTTGCTGATGAATAATGTTAAGTTATTCTGTCGGTATGTAGATGATGTGTTTATTATCGTTAATAAATATAATGTGGAGCAATATATAATTGAAAGTTTAACCGACAAGACTCAAGGTTTAGCTCTTACCATCGAATAAAAATCGTACTTGAACGTACATTTTTTAGATGTTGATATAATGAAGGATGATAGCTACTACACAACCACAGTTTACAGAAAGCCTTCTTATGCTCCAGTGTTCATACTTCAAAGGTCATTGGACCCCTTTAAATATAAGGTTGCGGCTTTCAAATTCCTCCTGAAAAGAACGTTTTTCGTGTAATTAATTATTAATAAATATTTAATAACATTACATAAATTTAATTTAATAGCTTCTGAAAGTTTTTCAAGATCTATAAATAATTTAATAAAATTTAAAATATTTTATTTTGTATATTAAATATTTTGGTTTTGAATTACTATATTTAAAATATTGCCTAAATTAGTTCATTTATGTCTGTCTAAAAAAATATTATATACAATATTAAACTTTCGTGTAATTAATTATTAATAAATATTTAATAACATTACATAAATTTAATTTAATAACTTCTGAAAGTTTTTCACAGTTATAAAAATTTATGATACAGTTTTAGATAAATAATAAATAAAAATCAAAGCAATGTGTAAATAACTTTCAATATTTAATCAATGGTAAGAAGGTGCTTCCGCATAATTAATTTTTTAATTTTGTTTCAATAATACTAATTATAATAAGAATAGTAGTAATAATAATAATAGTAACATAATTATTACTACTATTATTATGATAATAATTATAATAATGAAATATGAAATAATTATTACATGTTATTGCTGCGGTGAAATTATTGATTACCTCATCTGTTGTCACTCGGAATAAATAAATCTCCATGGAAATAAAAGAAATGAACATAACTCAAGAAGGCTAAAATATCGATAATTGATTAATTTAATATAATAATTATTAATTATTATATTGTTTTTTATAATTATTTATTCTTTTGGATGTTTGAAAATCGATTTACTAATATAAATTTATCATTCGCATTTTTAAAATATTAATATGTTTTATTCTATACTAATCACATTAATTGTTAAAAAAAATCTGTTAGATAAATAAAAATAACATGATTAAATATGTCGCCATTTTAAGATTTTTAAAAATATATACTTTTTATTTATTGTTGAATTGTATAATGAAATTTGAGCTGGATGGAGGTAAATTCTTTAGTGGTTTTAGTTGAAAATTTTATTTGATTCTTTCGTTACCGAATGCAGGTTCTAACAATTTTCAAATAGAATTATCATCAAACTTTAGCAAAGTTTAAATTACGAATATTTATTCTGAAACTTTAAATCATGCCATTAATATTTATTAGGTTATACTACTACCGTCCATCTTAATACAATGTTTCTTTAAACTCATTTATAAAAAAAAATTACAGATAATTGCCATTTTTAATTGATTGATTTAATTATATTTCGCTAGTAAATTAATATACAAGGGATTATAGCGAGTTAAAAACAAACAAATTTTAATTTTATTCATTTTTGGAGGGATAGATTAGATTAGTCGAGAAAGCTAGAATAAAGATCGATACGATTGAGATTAAAATAATTGAGAATTTTCAATTTCAGTTTTTGAAGGAATTCTTAGAAAATGTCAGACGAAAAAGTCTCACGTTTCTCGGATGAAATGCTATATTTTCGAAAGTAAACGAGTTTTAGAAACTGGAAAATCCTTTATTTATTTGCAAGACACTAATGACCTGAAATGAGCTAATGTGTATTCTTGGTATCCTGATGGAATTCAGCTGCAAGACATAATGTAATTTCTCTTATGGTATTAAATCTATTGTCATTCAGCTCAGATTAAGTAGGTGTAGTCTAAATTTGTCTTATACACTTATATCAGATGAATCATATTTGGACGTTCAACAAGATGCATTTCGTGTCATAAGAAAAGATAGATTTATATTATAATCATATCTATCTGTCGAAATCTTTCTGTTTTTTTAAGGAAAAAATTTTCTATATTTATTTTCACAAACATTAATTTTTTTTCTTGGTTCGACAGTTTAATTATGTATTTATATTTAAACATTAATCTTTGCTTTTATTATTATTATTATTATAAAATCATCATCTTTTTAAACTTTTCACAAAAAATAATATCGTGTTAATTTAATTTATATATTAAAAATATAAGCCTACATAAATTGATTAAAACTAATAATTTAATTATTATAAAAAATTTTTTAACTATTTTAAATTATTTTTGTATATGTATTCTTTACATGATATTTAATTATTAAAATATCTCATAAATTATCTTGTATGTTAAACAATTTTTAGATATTTTTAAGAATTTCAGATATGTGGTTTATAAAATAATTAAAAGGCAATAAACATCATTGGGAAATTCTTCATTTTCATAAACATATTTTTCTCAATAATCATGCTGATAACCTTCAAAAACAAGTCCAACATTTTTCAAATATAATATGTATACAGTATAAATGTGTAAATATTTTTGCTATATTAGTATTTTAAATAATTAATTTAAAAACTGTGAATTACTATTTTATAAAAAAAAATTAGATAGTCGAGTAATTCATTAAATCTTCGTTATATTCAGTGAATAATAGCTTAGAATGAATATGGTAGGTTAAAGAGTAACCGAAATATCAATCACTGCTTAGATTGGTGTGATAAACCACGTTATTCTTGATCGATAATCTGTTTGTGAACTCTAATAAAATGCACTTCTCCATTTAACTGGAATTTTTTTGCAAATTTATCTTTATTAAAAAGTTACAGTACAAAATATATTAAATTAGCGAATTTTTTAAAGGGTTTTTATAAATGAAACTTTACAAGATTAAACAGTAAACTAAAATTTTCATATATTTTGTTTAACAGAACTACAGACATTATTTATATATTTTTGTTTTTAAATAAAAAAGAGTAAAAGTTTATAATTTTAATAAATAAAATATACTATTTTAAAATTTTAGTTGTCGTATATTTTTGTATAATTTAATAATTAAATTTTGCACTTACATCGCTATTAAATAGAAATATTAATAATAATCTGTAAACATGAAAACGAAAATTAAACAGAGTTTCAATCTCTGTAACGATAATTATTATTAAGTTATAATGCTATTATTTATTTAAATGCTTTATAGGTCATCGACCGACCGACATATGCTATAATGTTATTAAATACAAACTCTAAGCATTCAGGGATATAGTAATCAGCACAATATCTTATTTTAAATAAACAATGGCGAGTGCAATGGTAACAGACAATGTTATATGTTAATTATTTATTGAGTAGTACGTATATATACTGTATGCATTGCCAAAGAAGTTGTATAGTTTATGCGAAAATTGTTATATTAATAAACATGGCCATAATGCATAAATTAAGCCAAAAATATAAACAATAAAATATCGATTTGCTTTATTTGTTGGCCATTGCCGAATTATAATCGAAAAGAGAATTTAAAATTAGAAAAGTCTGAACTACTTGGAGGTGTAATTGTTTCACTTTAAGGTTGTTTCCTTTAACTAAAAATACAGTTAATTTGAGAAGCGAACCAAAGACGTTTCACATAATTTAAATAACAAAAAGGATTTTTATGGATGACGTCTTTATATCGAGATTATCCGTATTCGATTCCCTCTTAATAAGGAAGATTAATTAAAAATTTATTAAATAAATTACAGTTTTCTCTTCTTTTTCGTTTGTTTTAAGAAAATCACGATATAAATCTATTATTGTATCATTATAAATACAGTAGTTTATTAGCGAAAATATTTCAGCTTTGAGAAAGATTCAATTAATGTAAATAAATAATTATTTAATTAAATAAATAAATAATAGAAAGTAAAAATAAAAAAATGCATGTAAAAAAATTTGTGTACATTTAGATTATGTTTAAAAAGTAAAGCTGATAAAATAAATTTGGTTAAATCATCTCGAAATTTCTTCAAATCTGTTCAATATTTTAATCTGTTTTAAGAATGAATGAACTTTACATTATTAAAATATTTCGTGGAAGAAAAATTCTGACATTTCTTTAGTTTAATGCATATATTCTTATTAAATTAAAGGCATTTATGTATGATTTTTAAATTTAAATTCAATATATAATTGAATTTTGTGCTTAACGAATTATCATCTAAAAAGTTTAATTATTAATAGAGTAAATGGAAATTTTATTAATTTTAACTTTAACAAAAACTATGAAATATCAAAAAGTTTAGATTTAATAATTCAAAGGATATCGAAGAAAAAAATATATATGATAAAAAATAATTGAATTTTCGAGATTAATTAATAGAATAGTTTTTAAAGAAAATAATTCTATTTAACCATTAATAAACTTTCTTTTTATTCAAAATCTTTCAAAATAAAAATGATTATTGTACAAATAAATTTCAATAAATTAATCTTTATATTTCAAACTTGTCAATCAATATAATTAAATTTTACCAGAGTAGAGTTTTCATAAAGTTAATATAAAAGTTTTACAGATTTATAATTCAATTAAATTACCAAATATTTGATAATGTTCTTAAATTATTAAAATGCTTGTTAGAGAATATCAACTGACTATTAATTAATATTTTGAAAATTTCAAACTATAGTTCAGACTAATAACCATTAAACAAACTATAGTCTGTTAACGACGGAATTGTAAATTATAACTAATCTGAACGATATTTTAGCTGTAATTATACCTAATTTATTAATTATCATTAAAGATAAAGCTCGGATTTGTTTTCAGTCTATTAACGACTGTAAGTAAGTTAACGTTTAGCCAATGAAATGCACTTAATATCGAGTGAATTATTCTCTGAAAGATTCAAGATATTCCACTATTATTTGATCACGCAACATGGAAATCCAACATTGATGTATATCGGAATTATAACAAAAATTGGAATAAATTCATCTTATTGCGTGATCTAGAATTTGTTATAACGTTTAAAGCTTTTTTCTAAGTATTTTTAAAAAGATAAATTTATCTTTAATTATGGGTTTTCTGATAAAGATACGAAAATCGTAAAATAAATTAAGAATTTTATTACTTTATGAATTTTAAAATCGATGTTTTTTTATTATTATTTTCTAAATCTTATCTTAATGCGATTTAAATTAAGAATTGAATAACGATAATTTTCACTTTAAAAAAACTTTTGTTTATATATTTTAGATTATTTTAATAAATCGAAAGAAATTTCTGAATGTTTTCGGAACGTCAGACATTTTTTTTATATCAAAAATACATTCTTTTTTGTGATAAGTTTCTCAATATAAAATATATAAGTAAGTTGTACGTTATGGTATTCTTCATATCTCTCGATCGATCCGTTGAAGATTTAACTGACGTTTGAAAAGAAAAAGAAAAGAGGGGAAGAAGAAGAAATCCGATCTTTCGCAACGATTGACATCAGTAGAACGATACTGTTTCGTATACCGAAGTCAAGAAAGGAATGAAAGATGAAGAAAATAGATGGAAAGAAAGAGAAAAAACACTTCGGGCTAAAAGTAAGCTTTAGTTGAAACACTTTATTGCCACTTATTGCTTCAACCATTCCAATGTTTGTACACTCAACGCCAATAAGCTTTCTTTACTCACTATATTTGTTCTATCATCAAATTTTCTTAACATTAAAAAATTATGCATAACCCGAGTATATTTTCCAAACTATAAATAAATCACGTTTACTGTTAGTCGACTCTTTAATAAAATATATGATTTTTATTTAACATAATAATGCCACACTTAAACATACTAGAATATAAAATTTTAACCATTTTTCCTATTACTTTTTCAGAAAAAATAACTCACGTAAGTATTATTTATATTACATAGTTTATTCCTTTTCTTCTCTACGATCGGCACATAAATTCTATGTGCATCTGCATATAATGCTGCCATCATCTTTGATATGTTTTCGCAACTGATGCCATCTAAACAAATCGCTTACAGACTTTATATTATTATTTAATAATGAATATAATTTATATAAAGAAGTTATATTACCTGAGCGACATATAGCAGAGACAGTTTAAAATATTATATTCCCTTTAGAAATATTTAGATAATTTCATCATATCCGTTATAATATGAATATTATAAATCATTTTATTTTACTCTACAATCTCAGAAGTATTTCCATTTAATTAATTAGAGTGCGATCGATGATAATTAGTTTATTTCTCTACTGTTAATCTCGCTAATATATCTACTATTTAATAGTTTAAAACCAAAGAAATCTTTATGAATAACCAAATACTACGTAACAGATACGTATGGCAACAACAGAAAATTAAAATAAACGAATGGAGATGGAGTTTATACAACAAAATTGTATAACGCGTTACGTTACGTAGTTGTACTGTTTATATGGCGTAAACCCGTACAGTTATTTACTTTTCTAGTTTTATCGTTATTATTATTTTATGTTTTGAGAAGCGCAACATTATAAAATCGTAAATTTGCCGTTATACATAAAAAATGTATGGTTCGGTGTATAAAGCGGAGATCAAACTACGTGCAGGAAATGAGATCATTCCACTATCTTGTTCACACTTCCTTATAGGTTACTCTGTTTTATTTCTATCAAGTTTTTCCTACAAAAGCGGAAAAGATTTGTTTGTTCTGACGTTTCAATAAAGAGACTTGTGTATTTAGATTCGACATAACGGCCATGTTTATCTTAACCAAAATCCCTAGGCAAAAGGTCCAATAAGCTAACAACATACGCGTGTAATAACGATAATTCGTTTTATTACAATTTGCGAGACTCTTACCGCCATCTATCGGTAATATAATTAATACTTAAACTTATCGATCATCCGAAATTGTTACTTATTACGCGACATTATAACGTTCGGACAACATATTGTTTAATATTGTTGGCAGAATGGAATTACTTAATTTATTTATATGTCGTAATTATAAACTTGTTATAAATCACGAGTCGTATTATCGCAGAAATAAAAGTCGCGCCATCTGTTTGTCGAGATATAAACCAAGTTAAATAATTTATTACAATCATTACTTATTTAATTCGGATGTAATGTGTTAATATTTAATTAGTAAATCAACAAAGTTTAATTGACATTTATATAAAATACTTTTCATAAACGTAATTTTTCGACATAAAAAAGAAAATATATTTTAATTATAATATATAAAATTTTTACATTAATTTCGCGAATTTATTTTTATACTTTTATATCGATCTGTTGACTTTAGTTTATTAGTTTTAAAAATAATAATAATAATAAACTATAACTCGACGTTATTGCTTTATATAAATAATAAATAAAGATAGCAGTAAAATTACCAATTTTAAAACTTGTTTTATTACATTAAATATTTTTACATTTTGAAAATATTATTCTGTTTTTTTTTCTTTAAGTATTTTAAATTAAATATAATTAAACATTTAAATTGTTTATATATTTATAGCTATACGTGCGCTTTATAACTTCTGTTAAATAATATTTTATTCATATAGCTATAAGTATACAAAGGAATTAATTTTTAAAACTTAATATAAATAAGTACATCTATTTAATCATTCGCACACTCGATACAATTTTAATTTTAATAAATAATACACGTTTTGCATAATTATGCTAATTTAAAAAATAAAAACAATTTTTTCTCTCGTACACTAATAAAAAAAGGAAATTTTCAATAAAATATTAGCCCTTTAAATTATGCATAATGCAGAATATTCATTTTTTTATTTCGCTACATTTTTTCCTGATTATTTTAACAATGGCGAAACGTCTTCTACTACTATCCACAGATATTTTTTAAATAATAAAACAATTTGCATAATGGAAAAAAATACCACTTTACAGTTGTGTCGACTTATTTATTGCTAACAAATTCATATTTAAAATACATATATAAATTAATTCGAAAGAACAAATCTTCATTCCGCTGATGTTTATGTAACAGTCTTTGTCTCTAGCAAAATAGCTGCTGTGAGGAAGATGATGTAAATTGTTATTAGAATAAATCCATACCATCGTTTAACTTGAAATTTAAGTGCAGTCATTACTAACATTGTTAAAACTAAACTGAAACATAACGTTCCGTATAATAAACTGACCAGACTCGTATATTTTAACTAAAAATGAAAATAAAAATCCATCGTAAATATCAAATAACTAAAAATATTTCTAAAATTAAAATTTTTATGATGCTATAGATCCTAATTTGAAAATTTTTATATCTCGAAGACAATGCTGAATTTTTTAAGTTTTAATAAATTTATCAATTAAATTTATATTTAAAAAATATGACTAAAATTAATTCACCGTAATCGGAAGTCCTCCTTTGGCGATGCCAATGGTGTATGGTACACCTACACCAAGCAATAAATCTTTAGTTAATAATTAAGAGAAATAACATTATTATTATTATTACCATGCATTAATTAATTCTGCATGAATTCCAATAAATATTTCACATAATTAATGCTTAAATATTTATTTTTTTCTGGTTGTATACATCAATTTTGTTTACGATTTTATATATATTTACAGATTAATGCTGTAAATCGTTTAGCGAATAAGAAAAATAAAGTTAAAGGTTTGCATACGCTTTAAAACAATATAATATATCAACTTTAATGGTAAACGAGATTCGTGATATATGGTATATGTACCGATATTATCAAATAATGATATCAATTATCTAAATAAGCTACTTCTCTATGTAAACTCATTCCGCTAAGTGATGGTTGGTATCAAACTGCATCCACTCTTAAGAAATTTCGATATATTTTATTAAAATATGCTTTTAGTAAATTTTAAAAAATTGTTTATCAATTAAATATTAAAAATATCTATATTTTTGTTAATTGAAAATTATATATAAGTCATAACATTAAAAGGATACTTAATAATGGTCCTCCGTAACAAGCAGAAATTCCCATTCTAGGATATCCTTGTTTAGCCACTGATGTGTTTGATATAAAATCTAAATCATACAGTTAAGAAAATTATATTAAATTATATAAACTATTACTTTATATAAATTTTTAACAGGATTTCTTAATTAAATGAATATAACGTTGTTTAAAAAAAAAATTAAAAATTATTTTTAGACTCAACCGTTTATCCGAAACTTTTAAGATAATAAATTTTAAAAATTTATGATAGCATTAAAATTATAGTTTATGACAATTTTTCTCCAATAAAATTTTTTTTCAAAGAATATATTGTTAAAAATTCAAGAATGATTTTTTTTCATTTTGTGTTTTTATTACTTTTTTATAATTTCGATTTTAATACAAAACTTTAATGCGGATTATAAATAGTTTATGACAATTTTTCTCCAATAAAATTTTTTTTCAAAGAATATATTGTTAAAAATTTAAGAATGATTTTTTTTCATTTTGTGTTTTTATTACTTTTTATAATTTCGATTTTAATACAAAACTTTAATGCGGATTATAAGTACATAACAATAAAAACATGACAGTAAAGATAATTTTTAAATAACATAATAATTTTCATAAGTACGTAAAACCACCAAAAATAAATATTTAAGAAAAAAAATGAATTAAATTTTTAAATTTGTTATATTCCGCTTGATTTATGGTAATAAGAAAACAAAATAAATTTTCATCCATTAAAATGGGAAAAAAACCATTCCTATATAAATGAACTCGGTAGATTTAATAGATACATTTTAAATAAATTTTTAGATTATTATTGATGAGATTATTTTCACTAAATTATCCTCTACCTAAACAAACGTACAGAATGATTCATTAATGAAATTCTAATAAATTGAACGAAAATACAAAAACAAATTAAAATTAAATTATTTAAAATTATAATTTAATTTAATGTCTTAGCAACCATTAAATACTTTACACGAATGCATAAATTAATTTGGTAAATAATAAAGTTAAAATTATTAATTTAATGAAGACATTAAGTCGATAATTTTAACTTTTGACAGAGAGATAAAGGAATACTTCGATAAAAGAGATTTTAAAATAATTTTTCATAAAAATAAGTTATTTAAATTTAATACCACAGATAATTTCATAAATGCATAAATAATACCAAATTTTAAATCAATAATACGATGGATAATCGATCGACAGTATAGAAGAACAATATCTTTCCAGCTGAAGAACCCGGGATCGAATCCGCCATCTACTAATTTTTTTATTTTTATTTTTTTATGAATCGGGTCTAATTCATTGATCTTTATCCCTCGAGCCTAAGGCTATCTCTACTAACGTTATGGCGATATAATACTTAACAATAATAATGTACTCTTACCTCCGATGCTATTTCCCCAAGCTAATACTGTCAAACCTAAGATGGCATCGCTGAGACCAAATACAATTCCGACTGTCTGTTTAAAATTAATAAAATATTTTAATCTTATTAAACTCGATAAATAAATTAAATAATTCAAAAATTTATTAAACCACAAGGTCCCTTACCAGGAGGTTACATGAACACAAACATGATATAGAGAGTAATGCGATGACTACATCTCTAGCTCAAAAATCCATTAGTTCCGATGTAACAATTAATTGGGATAGCGCAAAACTGGTAATTAAAGAGGAAGATCCCAGAAAAGGGAAAATTGCAGAGACTTTAACGATTTTTAATAGTAAGAATCTGAAGAGAAAACCGCTTAACAAAATCGATCCCACTATAATTAATAACGCCTGGAAGTGGTGCAAGAATAGGAGATAAAATTTTAATTACTTATGTCAATATTATTTATTTTATTTTTGTTACATACTTATATTCATTATTTTGTGTATAAATTAATATATTTATTGTAATTTCTAATATGTTACCATAGTAACCAACTTTCAAATTGTACGTGCGTTCTTTAAGAATTTGTTGTTCTATTTATGGAAGCTGAAGTGGATTGTAATAAATCGAAAGCGCTTCTTTATTTTAAAGTTGTTTAGTGAATTATTTACCTTTGTTTATCTCCTGCCATAGTGCTGAATGATTTATTGATAGTTTTTTTTAAAAACATTTTAAAAATCATTGAATTTTGCTTTTATCTCCCTGGTTCTAATGCCCCTATTAAATAATATCAGAGCATTTTTTAAAATAGCTCTTGCAATTGCAATACGCTGCCTCTGCCCACCTTAAAGTTTTATATTTTGATTAGTGAATTATTTTTTGAACCACTGAGAAAACCAATTAGAAGTCAAAGCATTGGATGCATGTATTTATACCAAATGCAACTTCAACATGGCATGTATAGTTTCATGAATTTTTAAAATACAAACCCAATTTATTAAAAAAGTTTATTTTTGAGAAAAGATCAAAATTAATTTTTTTAAAGCAACAATATGATTGTTTAAAACATTGTGTTGTTCATTATATTGTATTTATTATTGGTATTATTTATTATATTCAATATTTTATAATGTTATAAGACTTTTCAGTTTTAGTGAAACAAATAAACACAACCTGCTTTTTCTTATTATGAAAGAATTTCTTATTTGTCCTTTATTTTTCCAAAAAAATATGGTCACTGTAACTATAGTATGAAGATTTTATTAATTAATCACTTTTTAGAGAAAACTATAGATCGAAGATCTAAATCTACACAATTTTAATTTCTAGTCTTGGATAGAAACAAATTCTTAGTATATAACCAAATTTCTTTTATTATTATTATTCAAAAATGTTTTATATTTATTTTTCAGCATAACTTTATAAGGAATCTAACTAGAATTCAAATATGCAATATCAATTTTAATATTTAAATACTCAAAACTGATAAAAGATGGATAAATATAAATGTATATGAAAGGCCACATATTTAAAAACAAAGTCCTTTTAGATTATATTTTAAAATAAATATAAGATTAAGATTCTGAATACATCCTACTCCAAAAGCAATATTTCTTCACTTCTGAACAGCAAAATGAGAATAGAAATATTTTCCTTTTAATAGCAAAAATTTAAAGATCTATCACACCTTCATGTGATTTACAAGTACAATCAGTAGTTCTGTATTACAAATTCATACAAAAACAAACCTGACCAAAGTTTATCATCAAATTCAATCAAAGTTGATAATTTTGTTGCTGAGAAAAAGATGCAATGAAGATATTTTCATACTTTTGTTGTTATGAAGAAATAAATTTAGTTTTTAGAATAAAAAAAAAACTAAGGTAATCATAATTTTATTAATTCATATTTTAACAGAACTAAGATATTCATAATTTGCATTTTGTTTCCTAAACAAATAAGAAAGACTTGAAAATAGTTTGTTGGAATTTTATTTCCCTTTGTTCTCTTATATTTTCTCAGAAACAAGTTTTAAAGAGATTAAATCCTATTAATTTATGAATAAAACTAATTATAAATAGCTTCCAATTTATGGATTATTAATCTATTTTAACAAATCAATTATACATTTAATAGGACTGGATATAGTTAGTAAAAAAATGAATGATGTAAAATAAAGGCAAAATTTCCAGTTATTACTATTGTTGAACTGCTTAACTTAGAAATAAATATTTTCTTGACTCATTTCAATTAACAATTAATTGAATATTAAACATCAAAATTTCAGTTTGTTACAATATTGAATATTTAATGAAATGACAGCTACAGAATCAAAGCTCTATTATATCCAAAGGAAGAGAAAAAGTTCAGCAACAGATATGTGTTAATTTATGCAATCCACTTAAGGACCATAACTTCTCAAAATAAAAACAGTTAAAACTGCTTATTTTAATTAAATAATTCAATAATGTTGTAGATCAAATAAATTCCATTTTGCTTTTATTATAAATTTTCACAAATAACTGACAATTACAAAATTTGAAACTTTTTATAATAAATATCAAAATAAATTTGCTATCGATCAATTATTCATTTTTATTTTTCAGAAAGTAAGATTGATAGAAATACATTTTTATATGTTATAGCAAAAATAAAAAGACAATAAAATTATATTTATGATTTTCTGCCAAAAATATATTAGAATGATTGCTCTAATTCAAAAAGTTTCATTAAACAATGTGCTCTTTTCTCAAGCATTTAGAAGATACAAAGTTCAAATGCATACATTAATGACTATGGTAATAACAAAGCTAAATAACATAGTACAAATATTATTACAGTAAGACCCCGCTTAACGCTGCTCCGTTTAATGCTCTTTCAATATAACACGGTTTTTTCCGAATTATATATTTTTTATTGATTTACTTTGGTGTGGTTTTTCAAACCATTATACTCACATAATTTCGAAATTGCACGAATTTGTTGCTTTGAGATTCCTATGCCGTCAACGCAGTGTGTTTGATATCAGTTTGTACAAAATGATCCAAATTTTGATAGAAGTTCAAAGGCAATACGAAGTGTTATGGATGCAATGTCTTGCTATCAATAGTTGCTTGTTGAATGAAAGAGGAAAAGGCAAACGCATTAGATGACTTCTTAACGAAAAACAAAAATATCAAATGAGGAAGAACCTTCCTCATCACAAACATAAATTATGTACCCAAATATTTTTGATTTTCATGTATGATTTATAAATACAAATCGATATTATTATTGTATTACATTAATTATAGACATTAAAAACTGTCTGTAATTAATGTAATACAATAATAATAATAATAATAATAATAATTAATTACAAAATAAAATAAAAAAATGGTACGTATATTTTTTTTATTCACTGTCCTGTTTTACCTATTCTTATTATTTACGTGCTAAGATGACCTTGTTTAATGCTGTTTCATTTAGCACTTTGTTTTTTGGAACATATCCCTGCATTAAACGGGGTCTTAGTGTATAACTTAGCATGTGATTAGAAGCAGTTTTTCTGTGTTTCATTAAAGCATTTGATCATATTTTTAATGCTGAATATATTTAAAATTATTTTGAATTGAGATATGAATTTATTTTACAGCTATTACTGATATTCAAAAAAATTCAATTTCCAGATCAAACAACTCAAGTAAATATTTTGAAAGTCTTTCAAAATATCTACTGAAAGTTACAATTTTACATCTTACTTATCCAATAAAAAAGTATTCATCAATAGCATATTATTTAATGTTAAAAACTATTGGAAAAATCCATTTTGGTATATATATAATAATATAAAAGGTATGTATATATAGTTATTTTAATATTTTAAACTTTCAGCTTGATAACTGAATGAAGGATACAATTTCACAATTGATTAAATGTGGCAGTGATTTTACAATTAGGTTAATATCAAATATAGAAGATCCTTGACTTACAATAGTGATTATTTATGACAAAATCTCATACTTAAGATGGACACCATCAATAATTTTGCAACAACAGTTGCCAGTTGTCCAGATTGCAGCGTAGCTGTCAGAAAATAAATGTATTGTGCTTCTACAATGGAGTATTCATGTTTAACTATGAGTGCCCTATCTCCAAATTTTTCAGGAAGAGTCCATACCCAACACTTCAATCCTATACTGTATCTAACTGTCAATCTTACTAAGGATATAGGCATCCTGTGGTGATCATTGAATGGCATTCCAATCAGTGTTCAATAAGAAAGAAATTCAATTCACTACTTAGCATACATTGCAGCTTTAGAACAAAACTCTCTTTTTTTGAAGGACATGAACTGGTCGGGCTCTCTGATAAGGATCGGGCTTCCGAGAGTACCACTGGTCCTTCCGACACCCAGTCAACGGGGGAGGGCATGGAACTTTGCCCCTCTTAGGTACCTGTAATGACATGGGCCTGAGGTTTATTCAAATCAATCTCCAGCACTCCAGAGCTGCCTCCGCCCCTTTTGGGTCGGCTGCTCGTGGGGGGCTGTTATGACTTTGCTCTTATACAAGAGCCATGGCACTATAAGGGCCGAATACGGGGATAAAGAAGATAAGTTGTTTTCTTTTACTTCTTGTACTTCTGATAGTGGACCCCAGACCTGTGCATTTGTTAAAAATAACATACACGTTTCCCCTGTTTGGGACTTTTGTTCTAGGGACCTTACAGCTGTTCGGGTGAAGATTAATGAAGGGGATACTGGTAAGAAATTTATTATTTTCTCTGATTATTTCCCTTATGATAAAGATGAACTTCCGCCAATGCCTGAATTTGGATCTTTAGTGGAATTTCGAAGAGAACAATTATTTAATTACACGTGAGGATAAATCAAAGAAGATGGTGATCATACCAAGAGATATTTATGATTCCTTCAATTCACTACTTAGCACACATTGCAGCTTTAGAACAAAACTCTCTTTTTCATTCTTTTTCAAAAAAAAGAGAGTTTTGTTCTAAAGCTGCAATGTGTGCTAAGTAGTGAATTGAATTAATTAGAAGTTTATGCAGTGAAATAGTAAACAACAATAAGAAAGAAAATTCAATTTATTCATAATTCAATAGAAAAAAATGACAGACATGTCAGTCTTTTTTTAGTTATATATTTTCATTACATTTTAAGAATATTTTTTGAAATGTCTGCAAACAAATCACATATAATGAAGTATTGATAATTCATTTGTTGAGATCCTATCCCAAGCTTTGATCTATCTTTTATAAAGTCCTGCTGATTCTACCATAAATTGGACAGTTTGTAATTAATTATTATTATACATTATGGACTCCATCATGTAATAAACAGTCAGTAATTGAGAAGAGCTATTAAAAAGTAATTGCTTATTTTTTCTAAACATTTAAAACATATAAATATAACTTAAACATTCCACCCAATTTCACATTCCAATCCAAATATAATATATACATTCCACCTTTGTTTTTATCCCATTATTTTCTTTACTTTTATTTATAAAAATGTTGACAGACACGAGATATATATTTTCATTATTTTATAGAATTTTTACTTATATATATCTTATGTCTGTCAACATTTTTATGTAAAAGTAAACAAAATAATGAATAAGAACATGTGTAAGCTATATTTGTATTTCAAAGTTTTTAGAAAAATAATTGTTGTACTGTATGAATTTTTAAAACATGTTAAATATTCCAAGTTTTGATAGTTGGGAACCTAATCTCCATTTATAATATTCTGCTATGGGAAATGTATTCAGAGTTATGATGGATTTTGAATTGTAACCAAAATTTTCAAATATATCCCATCATAAGTTAGAAACCTCTTGTAATCATTATTATTGAATCAGTGAAAATCATACTTGCACGACATATGACATCCACTTATGTTTATAAAGAAGAAGAATTTAATGACTGTAGAATTTAAGTTTTATATAAAAAAAAAATATTCAGACTTTTCAGTGTTTTTAAAAAATATACAAGATTGTCTGGTAAATGTGTGAAATATTTGGTAACTAATATCTTTAAAAGAGTTCCAATATTTCTTTAATAGTTTTAACATAATCTCAAATAGAATTTGAATTTTATTTAATACAAAATTATAAGTATAATTTAAAAATTTTGAAACTAAAGTAAATCATAATTTTGACATATTTCTATGTAATTTAAATCACCTGAAGAAATGCAGCAAATAAATATATTACAAGGAATATTGGAGTGACTGATGTATGGCCTGCTTTAAGAAAACGAATACCATATGTAAAAATTAAATGTCCTGGTATAACCATTAACATCAATACTCTTGCTGTTCTTGCATGATTACCTATAAATATATATAAACAAAAATTATTTAACTTTCTTATATAATTTTATTATTTAGCATGTTTTAATTTCTAAGTGTTATAGCTTAGTAAAAAGACAAAGATTACTAAAAACTGCTTAACTTCTAATCGTAAAGTTCAAATAAGAGCACATTTAGTAATAAAACTAGCATAAACTTTAATATAAACAAAAACGTTTTCGGTATCTAAGATACCATCTTCAGTTGAACAAAAATGGAACACATGGAACTACAAGTATTTTAAATATAATAGAACAAAAAATTATTCAAATATTAACATTAGAATACATAATAATAGATTAACATATAACAAACATTTTCTAAACAGGATCTTTAAGTTAAACTATTCCTCTGTAAAGGGAAGGGAACAATAAAAAATGTGTTAAACATTTCTTTGAATGGCATATTTCCAGGCCAAACTCAACCCATCGGCTCGTCTGATATTGATAATATTACTGGTTTCATTATTCTTCAGGATCTCCAGTTATCTACTACCAGTAGAGCTTTACAATCATGCACATTTTTTATTATTTTGGCATCATGCCATAGGATATTGGTGTCGTTTTCATAAGCTCTTTGAGCTAAGGCAATGGTAAGGTTGCTTTTGGATATATTGTCTTTATGTTCAGAAATTCTATCTTTAAAATTTCGGGCTGTAGCTCCAATGTACATCTCTAACCGGTTATCCTCTATATTCTGCAAAGGCACTTTGTATATATCTGACTTATAATCGTTAGACCTTTTATAGTAAATATTTTATAGATTTTATTTTATAGTATTATAAGTCAGATATATACAAAGTGCCTTTGCAGAATATAGAAGGTAACCAGTTAGAGATGTACATTGGACCTACAGCCCGAAATTTTAAAGATAGAATTTCTGAACATAAAGACAATTTATACCAAAGGCAACCTTACTACTGCCTTAGCTCAAAGAGCTTATGAAAACGACACCAATATCCTATGGCATGATGCCAAAATAATAAAAATTGTGCATGATCGTAAAACTGTACTGGTAGTAGAAAAACTGGATATCCTGAAGAATAATGAAACCAGTAATATTATCAATATCAGGCAAGCCGATGGGTTGAGTTCGGCCTGGAAATATGCTGTTCGAAGAAATGTTTAACGCATTTTTTATTGTTCCCTTCTTTTTACAGAGGAATAGTTTAACTTAAAGATCCTGTTTAGAAAATGTTTGTTATATGTTAATCTATTATTATGTATTCTAATGTTAATATTTGAATAATTTTTTGTTCTATTATATTTAAAATACTTGTAGTTCCATGTGTTCCATTTTTGTTCAACTGAAGATGGTATCTCAGATATCGAAAACGTTTTTGTTTATATTAAAGTTTATGCTAGTTTTACTGCTAAATGTGCTCTTATTTGAACTTTACAGTTATAGCTTAGGATAAAAATAAAAAATTTTTAAAACTTACTTTTGCCAAAAAATGCAGAATAAATATTAATACAAAGATTAGAATCATCAGGTGGTAATGAACCTAATTTAGCTGTTTGATGTAAGGATGTAGAAATGCGGCTTGATTGAACAGCTACTAAATTACCTCCAACTCCTGTATTAATAAAAGATATTAATAATTCTTCAAGAATATGATTACTTGCTTTAATTAATAAAAATTTTAATATATCAAATGCAAAGTATATAATTTAAGTTTAAAACTAAATAAATTTGTTTAAACAATGCTGGTTCATTATCATCATATTGGAAAAATCATAGCAATTTATTTCAAATATATTTAAAAATTAAATTTGATTAATTTGACAGTTTGCAAAATTATTCTATATTAGAAACATTTTGCATCTGGAAAATTTGAATAAATGCTTTTTCCCCCCCCAGAAAAATCCTAATTTCTCTAATGAAATAACTAATTTACTTTTAATTTATTTAAGATCAATGAAAAATTTCTTTCAATGTTTAATTTTATATCTTTCTGATATTTGAAAATGATCAAATATGGATTATTATTAACTGGTTTTGACCATTTTTAAATACATTTGATTCTCATTCAGTCTGATATTTACATGAGATAGTTGCTTGCTAAAATATTTAAAAAAATTTTTAATCCAATAAACTTTTTTGATAAATTGCTATGTTAAACAGATAAAACAATGTATTATAAGAATGCATTGTTTTATCTATTTAACTGTAACTGTGAAATGAACTTTTAATATAATACACAACTGTCAATTCATGATTTTTAATCAACAGGATTAATTAACTATATTTCATTGGAGAGTTAGTTTCAAAAAAATAATAGCTTCAAATTAAATCTATAACTATTTCAAATATATGACTATTACTATTCATTGTGAAGTATGGATCATTGGATGTTTTTCATCTAATGAAATAGTCATCTGGTATTTTATAATTAGGCGAGAATAACAGTTTTAAAAATCAGTTTAGAAAAAAGAATAGTAAGTACATAATAGAAATTTAACAATGTATTAAAAACTATAAATAAAAGATAAATGCTTCAGTTTGTTGAATTCAATCAATTTTATGAGTAAATTATAGTCTGTACATTGAGTTATCTCCTAGAAAAATCATCATGATATCATAGCATCAAGTGATGATTAAACCAATCAGGATATTGCTTAGTTCTTCCTATTAAATGATCACATTTAATAGAAATTTAACAAAGTCAGTTATTTGAAAATGTTTATAATATAGTAAAAATAATATTTTTACTGAAATATTTATCATCAGATTTAAAAAATAAGTTATTTTAATTATTCTACTTTATTCCAAATACTGCTTAAACTAATTTTAAACATCCACAAGTATGCACATAAATGAATTTAACATCATTACAAGCAAACAATCTTAAGTATCTCATTAAAACTTACAATTTATTCATTTTTAAAAATACTTTTATATTTGAACATTGTAAATTTTATAAACAATAAATACAAATATTTCTTGGTTTATGAGTTTTTGCTTAATGAGTTCCCAGGTTTATGATTCTTTTTTTAAATATGAATTAAAAAAATTCAAAAAATGAATCTTAGTTCTAACAAATAAATGTTGAACATTCATAAAAAATAATTTCAAACCATCTATGTAATTATACAATACAGTACAAGTGGGTTTGTAGCAAAAACTCTGTTGTCTGTTACGAAATCAGAAAAATCATAATAATAGCTGAAAAGCAGAAATAGCATGCCCCCTGGTTTTATCAGCATATTTTGTAAATATATTCCATTCCTGGTTTCTGCTTAAGCCAGTGGTTACCAACCTATTTTTTGTTGAGGAAAACATTTTAATATTTGGCAGCACATCTAAATATTTTAAATGATAATTTAGATTTAACAACAAATTTTTGTTAACAGATTATTATATTTATTCTTATTTATTACATTCTGATTACAGACATACTTGTACACGAAACATTAAATGGTGGCCATTATTAAGTTATAGCGCCCCCTGCGATTTTTGTCTTTTTAGAGAAACTATAATTTTAATTTAATATTTATTCCTTAATTTTTAAATTATGATTATTTCTACAACAGACAAAAAATTTTGCCTGTTGTAGAAATTCAAGGGTTAAATTATTTTAACGATTCATTATTTATAGGAATTGGTACAGTAGTTCGACTGCAAAAGGTATATCCAGCCAACAATATTTCACTATTTATATATATAATTCATACAATTACATGCATACAGTTCATTCTTAATTTCTCACGGCATACTGTCAAAGATTTGGCAGCACACTAGTGTGCCACAGTGCAATGGTTGAGAATCACTGGCTTAGTTCATTTGTACAAAAGATCATCTACTTTCTGTTAATAATAATGAAAAATAAAAATTCTTTAACATTTATATGACAAATAATTTCTTCATTATTATAATTCACCTGAGTTTAAAGGTTATATTTTTATTTCTTTAGATAGATAAATTATTTAATCATAAATTATTGATTTTGTTGATTTTATCTAATTTGATTGTGTTCAAATTGCATTGCTAAGAATAAAATTCTTGATTTTAATATAATGTCTGTGGGAAATTGATTTCTAGTTTACAAGTTCTTACTTTATGAGCAATTTCCAAGTCTAAATTAATTCATAAAGGTGAAATTACTTACAAATATTTAATTTTTTTTTATATTTTATATTTCTTTATTTTTATCATAATAATTTGTTTATAATTTTAATATATTACTAACACAACCTTTACTATTTGAAAAAAGTATGCTGTATAAATGTTAATCTCTCCTAAGTGAATCATGACATAAAAAAGATTAGGAAGCATTAATAGAGTACTATTGCATTTGCCATTATGGTATATCAGGTATTAAAAAGAGAAAGAAGAAAACAGATTTTACACAAAGCTTGAAACCCAGTAGATAAAGAGTTTAAATGAAGTGGTATTGATATTATTCCTTTATTTGTAGCATTCAAAAATAAAATTTCTGTAGACAAAGTCTTGTAAATTATCACTTTACTGATCTTACTGCATTATATGAGTATATAGAATAATTAATAATATATAATAATAAGTTATGACATTTAATAAACTTCAAGTATTAAGTAGCCTCACTTTTACAAAGTTGGCCATTCAAATGTTATTATTTATAGCTGCACTGTTTTAGTTCATTTGGAGATGAAGATGAAGAAATCTTCTGTTGTATCAGTGACTATAATGTTCCATATGAAATTGTGATTTTCTCTATAAAAATTCCAACAGTTTTAATCATGAATAACTCAGCACACATCAAAAGTGGAAATTATACTTTAATAGAATTGAAGAACTTTTGGCTTTATTAAGCCATAATTAGCAAATTTGCTGATGATGGCTTAATAAAGCCAAAAGTTCTTCAATTCTATAAAAGTATAATTTCCACTTTTGTTGTGTGCTGAGTTATTCATGATTATGTAAAAAGTGGGATGCAGTTATGCAATGTCTACAGTTTTACAAAATAATTTTGAAAATTTTGTTATATTATGGATGGACTTCTTATCTATAATGTTTATTAGAGTCTTCTAAGGTGCCAAAATTTAAGATCATCAAAGTACAGAATTTTTTAAAGCAAATTAAAGGAAATTTTTTAGCAACTAAAAATTAGAAAATAAACTATAACATAAAGAATAAATATAAATATAATATTCAATATTTTACTTTAATCAGTATTTGTCTAGAAAATTAACTGTACAGTTTTTAAATAGTATGAAAATTAATCTGGAACATATCAATTGAATTTGCTTAAGCATATAAAACTTTAAAACATCATTAAAGTCATACAGAAATTAATTGCAACAATGCTACATACAGAGATCATACTATCACCAATATGATTTGTATCAGCTTTATATCAGGAAAAATAGTTTCTTATATCAGTTTCGTAGTAGACAAAGCTACAATTTTATCATTTTGTAGCAAAAACTTTCAAGGTTTCCACTATTGAAGCAAGTGATTACATTTTGAAGTTACAAATTTTAGGATTCATAAATAATTTAAAAGTTAAACTGTAATTTAAATACAAATAAGTATACCATTGTATCTCATAAAAAATATCTTTATAAAATGAAATGATAATATATTTGTAAATTCTAATTATATATTTATATATTGTTGACATTACAAGTTATAAGTTTACCAATTCTTTCAAAATAATCAATTGATTATATTTAGGCAGTCATTATTATATACTGTGATTAATTAAATGTTTCAACTTTAACTATTTCCGAAATTTATATTTTACATTGGCATTTCTTATTGTAACCTAAACAAAACAATCAAAATTCTAGAATAGTAACTTTATTTTAATAAGTTTTGATATTAAAAGCATTTATTGAATTAACAATATTATAAAGAAAAAGTTTTAATAAAATTTTTATGGGAATACAGTAGAAGATTATTTATCCAAACAATGAACAATTGAGGATCAATTTACAGATTAATACAAATTTTCTTGGCTGATTCATGATCCAATGATGACAAGAGGCTTTTATCCATTAATTAATACATTTTTACTATTTGTAATTTTTGTTATGATATTTGTATTGAATAGAAACATTTATAATCATTTATGTGCATATTAACATTCTTTATTTCATTTTATGATAATTCATAAAAACCTCTTTTCAGTTAGGTTTTCTAATGAAAAGTTAAGATATCTAATATCTGAAAATATCTAATATCTGAAATGAATCTGGCTCTGACCATTTTGGCTAAGGATCTTCTACAGGATATAATAAATATTTAATAATTTTAATACTTTATTATTTTTTTTAAATTAGACTGTGGGCCACATTATGAAGGTGATCAGACAATGTCTTATTCATCCATGATTAAAACAAAGCTAAATGCAGAAATCCTTTAAATGTATACAAAATTTTTCACTCAAAAATGAATCCTAAGTAAGATTCTCGATCGATTGTTGAATTTTTGTGTCGTGTTGTATCGGGCAGCATGGCATCGCCTATTTGATTACAGTATATAGACGCAGGTTGGAGTTGGTGGTGCGATGCGCTTGATCGCTTCAGGATAAGATAAAATTTTACATGGTATTATATTAAATGAATTATTGCAAAATTTTCTTCCTGATCTTCAGGAGACGTTCAATAACCTATATTACTTCAATTGTTTTACTTATTACTTCAATTTCTCCAGCCAAAAAAGTTGATTTTTTTTGATCCGTGTATAAGCCGACCCCCCACTTCAGAAATTTTTTTTGGGGAAAAACCTCGGCTTATACACGAGTATATATGGTATTTTTAAATCCTTTGTGAATAATTTTAAATAAACTATGAATAAAGAGTAAATCATTTCATTTACTATTAGGAATCCTATAGTATGCAGAATAAAATATCAAAATTAAGAGAGATAAATACCACTAATTAATCTAAAAGCATTTTTAATCTAAAATTAGTACAGAAAAATGTTTTCAGCTTTATTTTATGGACTTCTTCAGTTCTAAATTCAAAAATTAACAGCTAAACAGTTTGATGGTTGACAAATCAAAATTACACAATTGTTAAACTTTAATTTTTTTTGAAACATGTCTGGTTACATCATACAGAGCAGTTAAATATAACAACATAAAAATAATATGATATCTTTGCTTCTAGAGAAAGATAGCCTAAACTATATCAAATTTAACAGCATTTTTATAATTTATTTATCAGCTATATATTTTCCAGTATTCCTTGCTATTATGTGCTAATTTGAATCAGAAAATCTGTATGTTAAACAAAAATGCATTATGCGAGTATAAGAATTATATTATAAAAAATTTGAATGGTTCCAAATTAAAATATATATAATAATATTTATATATAAAAATATTTTAGTATATTACTGATATATCAATACTATTTATGCAGTATTTTCTCCTTTTTAAATCAGGGAACAATATGAAGGCATAATATCATGAAAGTGTTATCACTGTATTCTACACATAGCTCAGGGAATTTTTAATTTTGAATTTTTATTTAAAAATTAGATTTTTTTCAATTTATGCAAAATTCAAGTTATATAAAAAAAATCTTAACTTTTTTTAATGTAAATTAGGAAATGTCTATATACTAGTTTTTTCACTTTTTTCATTTTATGACATTATATTATGGACACATTATATTTTATTACTTACATACCACTTCAAATTGTGATAGATTGAATGAGAGAAATGCAGAACAAAGACTTTCATTATGAAACCATTCCTTGGCCCATTTAGTTCTATAAGACAAATCTATGCATCTAAATATACATTCCAAAATAACTGCTTGTGCTTCATAATCTATAAATATAAAATTAAAAAACAGTGTTATGTTTGAAAGAATTTGATATATTATTTCAAAAAACAATTGCTAAAAAATTGCTTAAACATAATGAAACTTCCATATCTGCTGATTCATTTTCTGCAGTTTCACCTAACTGTGGTTGAATGCAGTTTGAAAAATTAAATAAAAAATTCCAAAAATACAATAAACACTCATAATTTAAGTTAATTTTATCTCATCATATAGGCAGTGTGTCATCATCATGTCATCATAAGAAGAGTGAGTATAGTACAATAAATTTGAAAGAGTAAGAGAGAGAGAGAGATCACATTCGCAAAATTTTTATTTTTATAATTGTTCTATTTTATTATTAGTTAATGACATTAATGACTTATTATGCCTAATTTATAAATTAAATTTTATCATAGGGATGCACAGCATGTACAATATATATTGTCTGCTACTATATGCAGTTTCAGGCATCTGTTGAGGGCATGGAATATAGTATATAATAACTATCTAGGTAGCCAGGGGGCCAAGAGGGCCTCAGGAAAATTAATTTAAAAATTATTGTTTAATCATTAATCACTAGATGGCACCACCTTAATTAATTAATTTAGAATTTGGAACTATTAATCCAACAGATTGTGGCACTTAGCTTAAAATTAAAAATTATTAATCCAACAGATGGTGGCACTGTAGCTTAAATTTAATAAAATAATAATCGTTTAGTAAATTTAATATGGACTTTATCCGCCAGAGGGAGTTTGGCTAGATTCGTTTGGTTAATTGGTAATGGTTTAATCCCCTGTATAAAGTATGCTTAGAGTGATATCTGACTTGAGCCAAGTCTGCCTGCCCAGGTTTGCTAAGAGGGCCCGTGGCTGCCTAGATAGCCCGCCTGGGAGTGATACTCTATCGGACATGGCCGAAACTAAGTCTCCATAGTAATCAAGCTTTCCGAAATGGAATAAGTATATAAGCATAGTATATAAGCTTTCCGAAATGGAATTCTGTCATAGGTCACCGTGGTCTAATCAGTTAAGGCATTGGGGCGTTTACCCAAGGATCCCGGTTCGAGTCCGGTGCTGTGGCAAAATTTTATTTCGGGAAAATTAATTTAAAAATTATTATTTAATCATTAATCAATAGATGGCGCCACCTTAGTTCAAAATTCTAAATTAATTAATTATTAATCCAACAGATGGTGGCACCGTAGCTTAAAATTAAAATATAATTGTTTAGAAAATTTAATATGGACTTTATCTGCCAGGGGGAGTTTGGCTAGATTCGTTTGGTTAATTGGTAATGGTTTAATCCCCTGTATAAAGTTTGCTTAGAGTCCTATTCCCTGCATATATAGAACTCCTACTATAATTTATGACTTTATATATTAAAACTTTAATAATGATTACTTAAATCTATATTTTAAAATTTTATATTATAATATTCAATCATATAAATACAAATGATCATATAGAACATATCTTCAAAAATGAATATAATGAATCTTCATATAAACATATCTTCAACATATTTTAAAATGATTCTATGTGTAAATAAATTAAAATCATAAAGCAACAGAATCATGTCCAGCTTTCTCTTAAGCATTGAATCATGACATTTCAATGCAGGAATCACAGCCTCATCAATACAATTTGTATCAGCTTTCTATCAGGAAAAATGGCTATTTGTATAAGTTTTATAACAGGAAAAATAGCTTTTTGTATCAATTTCATAGTAGACAAAGCTACAATTTTATCATTTTGTAGTAAAAAACTTCAAGGTTTCTACTATTGAAGCAAGTGATTACATTTTGAAGTTACAAATTTTAAGATTCATAAATAATTTAAAAGTTAAACTGTAATTTAAATACAAATAAGTATACCATTGTATCTCATAAAAAATATCTTTATAAAATGAGATGATAATATTTTGTAAATTCTTTAAATTTAAAATAATCGTTTAGAAAATTTAATATGGACTTTATCCACCAGGGGGAGTTTGACTAGATTCGTTTGGTTAATTGGATATATATATATATATATAGTAATTAACGTATGTAAATAATTCAATTATTATATAAAAATAGATTAACCAAATGAATGAGAATAAGAAAAATGAGAAGTGAAATATTTCAATAGAAAAGTAGATTTTTGTAAACATTAAGTTAACTTCTAATCATACTTACTGAATTTCTTCAATAGATAACAAAAAGGAAAAGCAGAGCCCTTACAGCAGGAAAACTCAATAATTTATTAAATGTAGAGCAGTTTCAGATAATAAATTAGTCATCTTCAATACATAAACACACAAATAAATTCTACAGGAATAATTGGACATTTTTTGGTGATCTGCATAGTGAAAAGTTTGTATTAAAAACTTTTAAAGAACATTTAAAACATTCAAAACCAAAAAATGTTTGATTATTTGTGTAGAATTTATTTGTGTGTTTATGTATTGAAGATGGGTAAATATTATTTACAGGAACAGCCATACATTTTAGCATTGTTTCAGCAGTTCTCACACTCTCAGAATGATTATTATTCAAGTTAAAGCAGGATGTTATAAGGTATTGTAATGGTCTTTTCAGAACTCCATTTTTCCATGATGTTCTGAGCAATTTACAACATGAGACTTATTCTTTGCATGCCATTTTACTGCAGTAATCCCATGTTGACTGCAATTAATTGTTGAAATGCATACAAAGCATTATGCTTATTCCTGTTTAGTTCCTGGCTTGCACCATGTACCGATATTGTTCCCATTCACACCAGTCTCTTGCAAAATTTCAGGATTAAATCGATTGCATCTACCTGATGAGTAAGAATATATGTATATTAGCCAAATGGAAAGATAATATAAATAAAATAATTAGTATAGATAAATAAATTATAAAATTTAATCAAATTTATTTATTTTTAAATCGATATAATTTTGGAAGAGAAACATACTGAAAAGCAACTGTTTATCTACTGATCAATGAGTCTAGTATAGAGTTTGAAAAATAAACAGTAATTAAAACAAATTTTAAATATGTTCATATATATATACTGTATATTATTTATTTATTCATTTTAAAAGAAAATTTAAAAAATATCCATTTTTTTACATGGAATATCGTTATAGTCTCATGGAACAAACTTTGAGAAATATTCTCAATTTTTTCTTTAATTCTTCCCAACACGAAACATTGGTTCACACACAAATTTTCTGGTATACTAGTACTTAAATCGATACATATTTCCTGAATACACGTATGAATTAATTATTGTTATAGGTTTTTAATAAATTTCATCAGCAGCTAATAATAATTCATTCTTATTTAATTAAAAATTACATTTTCAATTTTATGAAAATTAAAACTTTCATAGTAAAATTTAATTTGAATTGCAGTTTCATCAGAAAATTTATATTCGAAGTCACTTGGTTTGTTGAACATAACAAAAGACGTTGGTGAAAGATCATGTGATACTCTACTTAGCAAAAATAGTACCAATCTAAAATCAATAATAAATATATCAAAACACATGTAAACTCAATAACCCTCACCTTAATCAATATAAATTGTTCTAATTTCTATTATTTTGCTTATTAATATTTGAAAGTTAAAAATGCATTAAAAGAATTTCTCTGTAAATATAACATTGCCAAAAAATACAGTAAAAATTAAATGGAAACAATTAAAATAACACGTATGTGCAAAATCCGTTCTGCAAATCCACACTTGGCAAGGGTTTACTGTAAAAATGTCTAGTTGCGTTTTTTGATTTGAGGTTCCATTTAAAAGCTACAATGCGTGAAAGTTTTGTGACGTTATTTCTGTTTTGATACACAAGAGACAAGAAACATTGAAAAAACTAAGTACTGAAATTAAGTTTATTAGCTTAAAATAACAAAATTGTAAAGTAATACAACTTTAAGTTGTATTACTTTACAACTTTATTAATTAATAATGTTAGATAAAATGTTCAATGTCTGCAAAAATAACTCTGAACAAACATCTGTGTTGCAGAAAAGTTCTCCTAGAGAAACTTTCCACCCCTCTACTACTCTAATTTCTATTATTTTGCTTATTAATATTTGAAAGTTAAAAATGCATTAAAAGAATTTCCATGTAAATATAACATTGCCAAAAAATACACTAAAATAAAAAATTATATAATAAGAAAAAATAATTAGTACACTTAAAATAATATTCATATAGTTGTTCTAGTTGTTCTCTGACCTTGTTATATACAGAGTGATTCAAAAAGGTTGCGCCAAAATTTACAGACTTGTAGAAGATAAAATTCTAATCAGTAAGTAAAAAAGTCTAGTTGCATTTTTTGATTTAAGATTCCATTTAAAAGATATAACACATGAAAGTTTTGTGATGATATTTCTATTTTGATACATGAAAGACAAGAAACATTGAAAAAATTAAGTATTGAAAATAAGTATATTAGCTTAAATTAACAAAATTGTAAAATAATACAACTTAAAGTTGTATTACTTTACAATTTTATTAATTAATACTGTTAGATAAAATGTTTGATGTTTGCAAATATAACTCTTCACGGATATCTGCATTGCAGAAAAGTTATCCTATACAAATGTTTCGCCACTCTACTATTATCACTGGTGCACCCATAAATGAGGTGCATATCTGCCAATTCTGCATAAAAATAGGGATCCATAACACTCTCAAAAAGATTGTAGTAAGCAATACATAACTACCAAATCAGGAAGAGTTAGCAATTTAACATTCAAAAAATGAATGCTGCATTCGTAAAACAATTATGTTTCATTTAAATAATCAGTTGCTAATTTAATAAAAATAAATCTGATCTCGATGCTCTAAATTTCTTAGGATAGATTTTAAGTAGTTAAAATTTATAAAGTTATGATTTTAAAGCTGCAAATGAATATATTTTTAAAATAATTTGACAAGAACTGGAAATGACGTCACAAAACTTTCATGCATTATATCTTTTAAATGGAGCCTCAAATCAAAAAATGTGACTAGACTTTTTTTACTCAGAATTTTATTTTCTATAAATCTGTAAATTTTGGCACAATCTTTTTAAATCACCCTGTATAATCAACTTTTAAAAAAAAAATTCAATTTATTAAAAAACAAATATAAACTCAAGCAATCAATGCATAAATTAAAAAATTGCGGCAACTTGAATCAAAATCAAAACCTCTGATTTTCGGATCGTTTCCTTTGCTATTTCGTCGTCAAGCCTCCATATCAATAATGCGCTACTAATTTTGTGTTTAAACCTTGATTTTTTTTAAAAATTCAGAATCTGATAAAATTAGGCAAGACACATAGTGCATATCTGCCAATTCTGCATAAAAATAGGGATCCATAACACTCTCAAAAAGATTGTAGCATAACTACCAAATCAGGAAGAGTTAGCAATTTAACATTCAAAAATGAATGCTGTGTTTACATTTCATTTAAATAATCAGTTGCTAATTTAATAAAAAAAAATCTGATCTCAATGCTCTAAATTTCTTAGGATAGTTTTTAAGTAGTTAAAAAATTTATAAATTTATGATTTTAAAAATGCAAATGAATATATTTTAAAAGTAATTTGACAAGAATCAGAAATAACATCACAAAACTTTCATGCATAATATCTTTTAAACAGAGCCTCAAATCAAATAACGTGACTACTTTTTTACTCAGAATTTTATAATCTACAGATCTGTAAATTTTGGCACAATCTTTTTCAATCATCCTGTATAATCTTCAACTTTCTTTTAAAAAAATCAAAATGATTGCTTGAGTTTATATTTATTAAAAAACAATATAAACTCAAGCAGTCAATGCATAAATTACAAAAATGGCAGCAACTTGGAATCCAGATTGAAACCTCCGGTTTTCTGATCATTTCCTTTGCTATTTCGCTGTCAAGCCTCCATATTGAGCATGATGTGCTACTAATCTTGTGTTTAAACTTTGATTTTTTTAAAAATTCAGAATCTGATAAAATTAGGCAAGACACACATCTAATATTTCTTTGAGATCAGTGGAATCTTCTCTTTTAAATAAACAAAAGAGATATAATATTTTTGAGATCATTCCACTGATCTCAGAAATATTATATCTCTTTTGTTTATTTAAAAGTGATCACGAGAAACAGTTACTTAATGAAATGAACTATCTTACCTTAAACTATATTCTTTCAAATAACTAAATACTAAATATTAAAATATAAATACTAAAAAGAGAACTTACTTTTGTCAACTTGAAGAAACATCTTGAAGCAAATAATGCACATCTCTAACCAAACATTATAGCAGTATTAGAACGAAACACAAACTGAAATAACCTTCTTCGAGTATAGCTGAACAATGGGGTTCATACATTTACATTTTAAAATCCAAGAAAGCTTTTTAAAATATTTAGCAATTAATGCATTCACAAAAGGTTTTAGATAACAATATTTATATTTAATTGATGAAAACAGAAAAAGTAATGAGGCAAACTTCAATTTAATCATGTGCATAAACACGGACTCTGATTGGTTTGAATGGTGATCTACAGGGCTTTGAAATAGCGAGTGATAACTTCCTATTACAATCTCAACATGTTTAAACTTTCCGTAATCATTTGTATCACATGGTCATCAAATCACGAATTTGGTGCAAAAACAGGAAAAATGATGCATTTGTAGCAGCATTTTCAATTTGGCACAATTGTCACAGCCATGTGATCCCTGTGTAACATATAATATATGAAATTATTAATTACAATAAATTTTGAAAAGTCAAAATATTTTAGGATAATTTTTGTATTTAATTTAATAAAAAATCAATTATTTTTACTAGAAAAGTAAAATAAATTTCACATATTGTGCCATGTACAAATCAATGTTTGCAATTTAATTAGATAATTAATTTTAATTATAATTCTTTAGTTGAGTTTTATGGCATAATTAGTCAATTAAGTTTATATACTGATTAAAGAAGAAAAATAATACACACAAAGATTATTTTTAAACAATTTTATAAATTAAAATTTTTTCAGGCAAATTTATCAACAAAAATAATTTTTATTCAAATATATTTCATTACTATGCCTATATAATGAAGGATGGGATCAATGGGATGACACAAACCACTCTTGAAAAAATAATTTGGAATTTGATCATAGATCATTCAAATGGAAAACTGAAGTTCTTCCTTGTGATCATCAGAATGACAATTGTTACTTTTATTCAAAAAACAAAAATAATATCCATATCTATATAAATATTAATATCTCTATATTTATCTTAATATCTGTAAAAAATAGGGTGATACAAAAAATGTCAAAATGAAAATATCGTATAATTTTTATAGAAATATATTTATACAATGTTATATTATAATTTTTTTAAATTCAAATTATGTTCTTACTAAGTTTTACGTTCGAATTCTTATACGTTATGTATGATTTGCTGAAAATGGCTTAATAAAGCTGAAAGATCTACAAGTTTAGTAAAATATACTGTATTTTCCACTTTTAAAATTGTGCTGAATTTATTTACATGAAAATATCATAAAAATTGAGAAAAATTATATTACATTAAAAATGATACCTTCCCATTTGGAAAAATAAAGTTCTGGCACATAGTTTGCAAGCAGATATGAGGGAAAAATTTTTAAATTATGAAAAAGTAATAGAATTATTTTGCAATTTTTTTCCTTTTTCTCATAATTTAAAAAAAAAAAAAAAATGTCTGATGTATAGAAATGAGAGCATTCCATACAGAATTATACAAAAATAATAAATATGCCTAGAAATAAAAAACCAGTGTCAAATGGATAAAATAATCCCAATAACAATTATTTTGTC
Source organism: Olivierus martensii (assembly GCA_000484575.1). NCBI lineage: Eukaryota > Metazoa > Arthropoda > Arachnida > Scorpiones > Buthidae > Olivierus > Olivierus martensii. The sequence continues at coordinate 18,450 of AYEL01083617.1, read as the reverse complement.
TGCCATTGGTGCTTTATCTGAAGCATGGGTTCTTAATCATTTTGGAGTTGCAGAAAACTTAATTATAAAAAATTTTTTGCAGAACACTAAAATCAATTATGTTTATGTAAGAAGTCATAATATTAAAACTATCATTAAAAATTATGCATGCAGTACTTAACATACCTTTTATTAAAAATTATACATTACATATATTCATAAATTTCATAATTTTGTGAACTAAGTTAAAAACTATTGACTATAGCAGTACATCCAGCTACAAACACTAGATTTACAAAGGTAAAACTTATATAGAGTTATAGAAAAGTAATAATTTTAAATATCTGTAATACAGTTAGAAAATTTCTCAACACAGATAATGTATCAGACTATAAACACTTCCCATGAGTACCTAATAGTTTTTCATCATAATAATATAATTTCATTAATACTGGCCTTGGCCCATATATTACATTTTTCAAAGCGATATTATGTATAAAAAAATTATCTATTAATTATATTTCTATGAAATATTTAACTCTCTGATTTATAAATGATATGGTGTCAAGATTTAACAAGCAAATCAAATAAATTAAATCTATTTAAATTCATTAAATATGCCTTACTTCCTGAAATTTAGTCATTTGACTAATGATGACTGGAGACTTTATTACAGAGACTTTCTTGATCATATGACTATCCAATTTTATATTTTCTACATCATTCATTTTAATTGGAAATAATGAATTATCAGTTACATCTGACTGAGGATGAGGAATATTTGTTGTTTGTCCCTATTTATTTAAAATAAAACTTATTTTAAATTACTTTATCTTTTACAATTTTTATTATAAAAATTTAAAATTTTTATATTAAATATAACTATATATATAAATAAAAATATAAAAAGTTTTATATACAGAGATAATAATGTTTATTTAAATTATTAAGGGAAGATCTGTAGAGGAGATGGAATACAATATTGGCAAATATGATGCAAATTGTTGTTACATAAAAATAGCTTTTACAAAATTTCCATAATTTAGTACAAGATATTTTCTAGGACAAATTTTATTGTTTACAGTTAGTCCTATGATGATTATAAACATCAAAGTAGATTAAAAAGCAATTGTATAAAATTGGAAATAGTGAACATGCTAATTTTGGAGAGATATTGATGTTGAGTTTAAAAATTTTCAATACAATAATTTTTAGAGAAATCAATATTGTATTTGCTTTAGTAATGATTCAGATTTTGACATTTGACATGATGATGAAAATATTTAATTGTGCTAAATGACAGAAGGAACAGTTGCATTTTTCATAGATATATAGGCAGTACCTGACATACATAGAATTATATAGGGTTTCATTCCATGAAACCCTATATAATTCTAATCATATATATTTCAGAACATATCTTATACAATATTTATGTGTCACAAAGACATAATGATAAAAATAGTTATATTTTAAAGAATAAGCACATAAGTTGCATGGCAATGCAGTCAGTTAATGACAGAAGGAACAGTTGCATTTTTCATAGATATATAGGCAGTACCTGACATACATAAGTGAATCATTCCATGAAACCCTATATAATTCTAATCATATATATTTCAGAACATATCTTATACAATATTTATGTGTCACAAAGACATAATGATAAAAATAGTTATATTTTAAAGAATAAGCACATAAGTTGCATGGCAATGCAGTCAGTCACTTACCATCTTGAAGATCTGAATTCAATTCAAAGTTCTATACCTTCAGTTTTTCAGGAAGGATCCAGGTTCAGGCTAGGCCAGGTCAACTAAAACTAATAGCATGTCGAAACAATAACTGCTTATATTTAGTTTAACTGTGAAAATCTGAAGAAATTAAGCATTTAGTAGCAATTAAGAATAACTTTATTCACAACTAACTAATGTTTTCATATGCAACAGATAAGGATAAGATGAAAGTTGTAAAGTCTATATGGGAATCTAAACATGCTTTAATCATGAAATCTTTAGAGATATTATCTAGGCAAAAGATTGAAAATGTCCTTAATGACAGACCAGTTATGACATCCACAACATGGATATATGCACTTGAAAAATATAAGGCATCCAATTTAACAACATAAAAATTAACAGACCCCCTTGGACATAATCCTCACTCATATAACCTCTTAAATTTTAAATATTTATTTATTAAGTTTATTTTTTATATATATTTATACTTTATCTGTATTATAATTTTTATATCTATTTTATGTTGTATTATTTTAAATTGTTGCTATAATAACAAATAATATTCTGATGTTTGATTTTTTTTAATGTTCCAATATTGTAACCTGAAAATGGTGAACAGTTGAAAATGTTAGTTACTTGTGAAAAAAGTTATTCTTAACTGCAGCTAATGCTGCTAAGTGCTTAATTTCTTTGGATTCTCACAACTAAAACCAATCTTACATAAATACAGATCTACATAAGTCAAGGATTGCTGAAATATTATTTTAGAGCAGTGGTTCCCAACAGGGTCGGTACTGCCCACCGGTGGACGCTGAAGAGACCTAAGGACACAATTTGTGAAGAAATGCCTCCCCTTCAGCCTCGTACTGTTGCAAAAGCTCCCTGCACACTTCCATGCACCTCTCTTTCATTTCTGATGTCAAATGTTTTGGAACCCACCTCGCACACACTTTCTTGAACATCAGTACATCATGAACAATATGGTGGGCCGATCCAACACTAATCTTCATCTTTGCTGCAATATCACTCACCGTAATACGCCTTTTTCCTGTATCAATTCATCAACTCTTGCAATGTTGTTCTCCGTGACTGTCCTTAGGTCCTTAGTCCAAGACAAATTTAGGAGCGTTGAGGACCAACCACTGCTCCCGGGCAATACTCACATGTATGCACTGAAAAGTTTGATTAATACTAAAAATCATCAAATGCATGTTTCAACAAATAGTTCTAAATGTCTTTTAAGCAAGATCAGTCCATATTAAAAGTAGGTATTGGTACATTATAGCTTTGTTTCTAATACCTTTTTGACTAGTAGATGAACGAGTTGCAGCATGCGCAGTGCACTGTGTGTGTGTGTGTGTGTGTGTGTGTGTATCATCAATGCATATATTTAAAAGTTTGAAAAGTTGTGTGTGTGTGTGTGTGTGTGTGTGTGTGTGTGTGTGTGTGTGTGTGTGTGTGTGTGTGTGTGTGTGTGTTCCGACTCGATAAACAAAGCTTATACAGTCAATTCTTGGTATGTGCAGTAGATACATTCTGAAAATCTTCACGAATAGTGAACCATTGTGCCTATGGGAAATGTAAAGTTAGGTTCGTGTGAACCTTTCTTCCCAACATTTTCATACTTGGTTTGTGTGTGTTTTTTTGTTTATAGACACCTTATTTAATATGTATTACATTACTTACAAATAATTATTTAATATGCAGTGTATAGTACTATATACAGTATTATAATTACAGTAATCCTTGTTTAATTTTTTAAAACATTAACTATGTAAGTAAATAAAATCTTATTTTTGATTGATAGTTTTTTTGATGTTGCAAGATGTTTGATATGACAGTTGAGACATTGTCTTTCTGAACTGCATTGATAAACTGCGCCAGCCTTGTCTGCATTGCTTTTTGCCTCAAATCTTCTAAAATTTCGGTGTAAGGAGCAAATGCACAGGAATTTAGGCACCTAAATTTGAGGCTGCATTCATGCATAAGGTCACATTCTTCTATGGGATCTGAGGACGATATGAATAGGCTTGTAGCGAGATTAAATGTTTACCTCAATGACCATCAGGTGGCGTGACCTGGGGTCTTTATATAGTGTGGCGCGAGCTTCAAGCTCTCTCTCTTTTCTGCCAGACGAACGTCACTAGTCACAGTTCCTGGTCGTACGTTCCAATAAATTCAATCCATTATCATCCTAACGAATCAGATTTCTATTCCTTCAAATCATACACCACAATTGGTGACCCGAACGTGATTGAATAAGGCAATTATTTTTTGGATATTTTTGCCTTTTTTCTATTTTTTGCATGATATTACAAACAATACGGTGAAATAAGAAACTTGTAGTTCTGTCGCCATGGCTGAAGTGGGAGCAGTAAAGATTCCAACTTATAATTTCGCAGATCCAGCATTGTGGTTCATGATGTGCGAAAGCACGTTCGAACTAGGAGTCCCTAAGCCAGTCACAGATCCAAAGACTAAATACAACTATATAGTGGCATTCTTACCACCGGAAACCGCATCAGTCGTAAGGGACGTCATAGCAAATCCAGATAAAACTGATCCATACAATCACGTCAAAACTGAATTAATCAGGAGATCGAGTGAAAATAAGGAAATTATTGGCAGGAGAACTTCTGGGAGACAGAAAAACCATCAGAATTTCTACGGATCATGAAGTGGCGAGCGGAATCACAAAATCCCCGACAAATTAATGCTGGAACTATTTCTACAACAGTTACCATCCTCAGTACAAACCATATTGGCAGTGGTGACGCTACTAACGATCGACAAGGCAGCAGAGATCGCCGACAGGATAGTGGAAACCACTTCAGCAACTGTAAGTACCGTTTCTCTTACACTGCGTCTCGAAGGAGGAGAGAATAGACTCTTACAAGAAATTAACAAATTGCATAAACGCATCGATGAGCTAACTTGTGGTCGTGACCGGAGCCGAAATAGTCATCATAGATGCAATAGATCTAACTGACGAAATAACGAAGAAAATCCAGGCCTATGCTGGTATCATAATATGTTTAGAGATAAAGCATGAAAGTGTACAAAACCATGTAATCACCAACAAAAAAACGAATAAGGCAAAGTGTGGCGATGACACACATTTTGCACAGTTCATCTTGTCGTCTATTCGTAAAAGATAAACACTCTAACATAAACTTTTTGGTGGACACAGGGTCTGATGTCTCAATTATTCCCAATTCATTTGCCGAGAAACAAAGAAAACCCATAATGACGTTATCAGTGGCAAATTCATCAAAAATCGCCGTATATTCTCAAAAATTACCAACTCTAGACTTTTGATTAAAACGTGAATTCAAATGGCTTTTCCTAGTGGGAAATGTCTCAACACCAATATTAGGGGCAGATTTCCTATATCACTTTAACTTAGCACTGGATTTACACTGCAAAGAACTGATTGATACCCAAACTCATTTATGTTCTCAAGGAAAAGTACAAACAACAGCCATACACTCAATCAAATTCGTCTCTGCGATAGCATCTATCATGCTCTACTACGATAATTTTCGGATATAACCAAACCACCAACTCCAAATCAAGAAATAAGACATAACATCGTACACCAAATAGAAACCATGGGGCCACCAGTCTCAGCTAAACCTCGACGACTAGCTCCCGATCGATTAAAAATTGCCAAAGAAGAATTTTTTGAATTCTTCTTTGATTGAACTAGGATACCCTTCGAACTTCTCCACTTCACATGGTTCCAAAAAAGAACTGTTTGTACTGGAGACTTGTCGGCAATTATAGAGCCTTAAACACTCAAACAGTAAAAGATAAGTACAGCGTGCCCAACATATTGGATTTTATGGCAGAACTACATAACAAAAAGATATTTAACAAAAAGATATTTTCACACATCGATCTCATCAAATCTTATCACCAAATCCCCATAAACCCGACCAACGTTCACAAAACAGCAATAATCACATCCTTTGGACTGTTCGAGAGCACCAGGATGCAATTTGGACTCTGTAATGCAGCATCCACATTTCAATGATTCATTGACGAAGTCACTCGGGACCTTCCCTTTACATATGCATTCATTGACGACATCCTCGTAGCTTCTGAAACTAACACTTACAACATTTAAAAGCATTATTCGAAGCGATTTTGTGAGTATGGCATTAGCCTAAAACCCTTAAAATGTGTTTTTGGCAAATCAACAATAGAGTTCCTCGGATACAATGTGTCAGCAACCGGAATCAAACCATTTCTGGATCGTGTCCAAATCATACAATTCCCACGACCGTCTACAATCACACAATTACACCAATTTCTTGGCTTATACAACTTCTATAGACATTCAGCATTTATCCTCCATCCGCTCGAGCAATTTTTACAAGGGATCAAGAATAACAAAAGAATGGGCAAGCCATCAACTAAAGGCGTCTTGGAAGATAGCCCCATTCGATGGACCAAAACAGCATATAAATCCTTTTCTGCTGCAAAAGAGGCCCTAGCCCAGGCAGCACTTCTTCGTCACCCCGTACCTGGTGCTGAAATAAGCATCTGGGTTGATGCATCTAGCGTCACAATAGGTGCATCTTTCATGCAACTGTTCAACAAACAATGGGAGCCCATCGCCTTTTTATCATTAAAATTAAGCCCAAGCCAGCAGAAATGGTCTACATACGATCGTGAACTTTTGGCAATGTATACTGCAGTAAAAATATTCTGCCACATGTTAGAAGGCCGTCAGTTCATAATTTTCACTGACCAAAAGCCACTTATTTATGCCTTTAAACAGAACCCGGACAAATGTAGCCCACAACAGTTTCGACATCTGGACTTTATATCCCAGTACAGCAATGATATTCGACACATTAGCGGAAATAACGACACGGTTGCTGACGCACTCTCAAGAATTGAAATAGACTATCTCTAAAGCATCATTTTTGGATTTTGAAGCTTTTGCCTTTGCCCAGTCTGAGGATACCGAAATCCAGGAGTTGATAAACAGCAATTCTTCCCTCGAATTCAAGAAACTGCCATTTCCTATTTCCCCCACAGAACTTATTTGTGATGTGTCAACCAGTTCACCTAGATCATTCGTTCCACAACAGTTTTGAAGAATTCTGTTTGATCACTTCCACAATCTTGCCCATCCAGGTGCAGCTTCTACAATCCAGTTAATATCATCTAGATATGTGTGGCCCAATATGAAGAAAAACATTAAAGAGTGGATAAAGAGCTGTAGTGATTGTCAACGGTCCAAAATACATAGGCATACAAAGACACCTATAGGCACCTTCGCATCTCCTGATGCAAGATTCTCTCCCATCCATATAGATATAATAGGACCCTTACCTCCATCTGAAGGAAAAACCTATTGCCTAACAATAGTGGATAGATACACAAGATGGCCTGAGGTAGTACCTATCACTGATATCACTGCAGAAACAATTTGTCATGCCTTATTTAATGGTTGGATCTCTCGTTTTGGATGTCCTTCTACAATAACCACAGACCAAGGATGACAGTTCGAATCTTCATTGTTCAAAGAAATGACCAACTTATTTGGCACAAATCATATCAGAATTACCTCATTTCATCCACAAGCCAATGGCCTAGTAGAACGGATTCACAGAGTGCTAAAGTCTTTGCTTAAAGCTCACGAAAACCATAAATGGACTGAAACTTTGCCTGCAGTTCTGCTGGGAATAAGAGCCACAGTTAAACTGAACATACAAGCATCAAGTGCTGAACTGGTATATGAACAACATTATGACTTCCAGCTGAATTGTGCTCCAGTTCTAAACATCCACAGTTCTCAACTTCTGATTTCATTCAAACACTTAAAGATAGAATGAACAACATATCACCATGCCCCACAGTTACACATGTCCAACCAAACATTTTTGTGCACCTGGAACTAAAGACCTGCTGACATGTATTTCTTAGGATAGATAAACTGTTACCACTGTTGTCCCAGCCATACGCTGGTCCACATAAAGTGCTATCAAGAGGTGACAAAACAATCACAATTGAGGTAAATGGAAGAAAAAGCTGTGTTTCATTAGACAGAGTCAAGCCAGCCTTCCTCCTTACAGATCCATCTCTAGTAGAACAACCCAGTGCATCCCAAATTATCATAAAAAAATCCCTCGTCAAAGTCTGATGTAGAACGAAACAGCACACAAACAACTAAATCTAGTCAACAAATAAAATTCTGTAAGAGGTTAATCACGGAAATAGACTAAACACACTTTATGACAAACACCCATAAATTTTGAACAATATATGTATAAATCAGCACTCATCAGTAGTTATGTAATTTTTTTTTTCATGTAAATACTTTTGTATAGTTATAATTTTTCTATGTAAATACCTTATCTTGTATATATGTAAAATATTTTTTTTTAATTTACTGTAATCTCTTGTATTGTTCACTCCCTCACTGGGGGGATACTACTGTAGCGAGATTAAATGAATACCTCAACGACCGTCAGGTGGCGTGACTTGGGGGCTTCATGTAGTGTGGTGCGAGCTTCAAGCTCTCTCTCTTGTCCATCAGACGAATGTCACTAGTCACAGTTCCTGATCGTACGTTCCAATAAATTCAATCAATTATCATCCTAACAAGTCAGATTTCTATTCCTTCAAATCATACAACACCACAGGCTTTTGGCCTACCTAGGGTCTGTGGAATGAGCAAAGATAGGTAATCAGAAATTTTCCGGCAAACCGATTCAGAGACTACATTTGGTAACAAACAACTTTCTTTATTAGAGAGAGAGTTTACATTGGTAACAGTATTTTCGTTGCTCAGCGGGAGTCCACAAATAAGCGCGAAAGCTCCGCAAATATTGATTTTGTGGTTACAAATAAATTTTTGCGAATAGTCAAATACGCAAATATGGAATCCGCAAATAACGAGAACTGACTGTATTTACAATTTTGCACAGGTTGAGGGTATATTAAACACTATATATTTTGATACTGGGGTCAGAATTTATGACGTAAGGGTACGTCATTTCTGACTAGAACTAAACAATGACTTTTTCAATTATTATTTATTAATTTATCTTCTAATATTCACTTTTTATAATAATTATAAAAATATTAAACATTAAACATATTTGGGAGTCAGTGTGTTTTTTGTTTTTTGAAAAGGGGCGGTGAATAATTTTTTTTCAAAAAGGCGGCGGTAGGCCAAAAAAAGTTGGGAACCTTTGTTTTAGACTGTAACTTGATGAAAAATTTAAGTCAAAAGCTACATTATTAGAGACTTTTTGCTATAACAAACATTTAAATTGGTTAAAAATTTCCATCCTTGATACTTGAAAATTCTATAAAAATTGGTAACAATTTGATATAAAGATTTTCAGGTACTAAGGATGGAATTGAGTCTTATGGCATAGAAAGATTTTCCCATTTATAGTAGTTAATAGCATACATAAAATGGAGTTTAGGAGAAGATTCTGCTTGGTATTTGAAAATATCAGTTGTTCTAATGCTAATCCAAAGAAATGAAGCAATGATGAAGCATACAAATTATACTTTGAGGATTATTTATTTAAATTAGTAGCATTTGAGTTTATAGAGAATAGAATCATATTTATACATTATTATTTAATTAAAGTTTAACATCTGATTCAATAATAGAGGATATGAATGAATCTTAATGGTTTCAAGTCCCATTATATAATCTGGAACCAAGCAATCTAATTTGAAAAGATTTCTAATGAAAATGCACTGAATTTTCTCTGGCAAAAAGAGGAGATTTGGGTTTTAAATTTGTTTTTTTCATATGAGAAATATCTTGACAAAATCTGAAATCTTAGCCAAACAATGTGTGATTTTATCTTGGAGGTGATATTAGAAGTTGGAAATAATGAAAACTTAACACCTAGGTATTTTAATTGAGAGATAATTTCTAGTTTTCTATTACCAAGGGAATTTTTCTGATTTTGAGAGTCTTTTTTTTTATTCCTGAAGAACATTATTTTAGTTTTATCAAGAATGATTGATTGTTTTGAAAATAATATTTTCAAGGTTGACCTTAAAAAAAACTGAACTTCATTGATGCATTGTAAATATCTTTACAATGCAAAATCAATAACAGGACAGTATCAATCATATAAATTAAACGTTGAATAATAAAAGATTTTGAGGTTTGCCCTGAGGAAGTCCAGCAAAAATGTCAAATGTGTTTGATAAGTACTTATGTTGAAGAATTTCCACTGAGAATTTAAGAGAACAATTTACTGTACATATTACAGTATACTGTCAATTATTCAGAACTGGATTTTCCAGATTACAGATTAACTGGGATTAATCCACTATCTGGAAGTGGTGTTTAATTATTAATGTTTTGTCTTAGATATGATATCTGAATATTTTACCAATTGTTTATCTTAGGAATTGCAGGTAGTAATTTTGAAGATGATGTGAAGTACTGCAGAGTCCTGATTAACTAAGATGAATTGTTGTTCACCTCATGTTGATGATTTTTAATTTTTGTAATAAAACATTTTATTTATAAATATTTTATTACAAAAATAATAATAAATTCACATGATATGAATAACAATTCACTTTTAAATTATGTAATAAAAATTCTTATATTCAGTAATTACTGAAAATATAATGTACATCATTACATTAATGTAATCAAATCCAGTTTATATGATGATAATTTATCAGTTCTTTTGCCTTATCTGAGTTTTTGATTATCTGAGACTTTCTCAATCTATATTACCTCAGATAATTAGGAATCTACTGTAGTTATATTTTTATTTTTCTGATATTTAAAACGATTATTACTTTTTGTTTTTGGAATTCCTGTAAAAGGAAGAATAAGATTTTGGTTTTGGTCAAGAACAAAAATTTATTTATATAGAGTATATCAGCTTTGATTTTTTGCTTTAATACTACTCTAGCACACAATACAAGAAATCACAAGCACTCCTTGTATTCATAGAAGCAGTAGAACTTGGTAGCTTATAGCTACTCTTGTGAGGAAGTTAACTCTAACTTGTCTTTATTTTATTATGCACTTTTATTATTTATCGTTATTTTCATTATTATCTAACATATTATATTTTAAGAGTTGACTTACATCCACCTTCTCCGTCATAGTAGTTAGCAATCACGTATTACGGAATCAGGAACCATCCTCCAGAAGAGCTATTTTCATTATTATCTAACATATTATATTTTAAGAGTTGACTTACATCCACCTTCTCCGTTGTAGTAGTTAGCAATCACGTATTACGAAATCGGGAACCATCCTCCGGAAGAGCTATCCCGGGTAATAATGTCATCATCTAATCTAAATAAGTTTTACCACTGATCCGATATGAGAAAATAAGAATGATCTCGTATTGATGTTTTGTTCGTATATAACTAAATTGTAAAGAGGATGACATGAATTGATAACTCTAAGCTAATAAGTTTAAACATGTTACATATAATTATGTAAATGAAGCAACATGGGACTGTACGTCACTCAGATATAAAAGACAATGCAACCAATGACTCACCGAGGTGTTGTATTAACGTAAGGTTGGCTAAGTGACATTTGAGTTTCTTGTAAAGATCAATGATTGCATTTGAAGTTTTGTATCGATGGTGGAGGTAGTAGAATTAAGTTGTAATTAAGGTTTGTTTCTTGTGAATTACTTGACTTTTGGATATTTGAATTGAATTAAATAAGTTTTGTTGTTTATTTCATTGTGCTTTATTTTGTTCAAATAAAGCTTTGAACACTTTTGTAAGTGTTTTTGAGTCTAATAAATTTTATATTTTTTATAATTTAACTTGTTCTGAGAATTTATTCAATTTATTAGCATAAGTTTCTAATATCATTATTTGTCTAGTTCTAACACTTAATCGGTACTTTTAGTTGTAATTTCCGATTTCCGGTTTTGTTTCGTTGGTTAAACGTTACATTGTTGTTAGATTGTTTTGAAGTTAATTATTTTTAAGTTAGAGTTTAGTTAAAGACCTGAGGTCAGGCTGCACTCTGGATTACAGAGTCAGTAGAACCGTTAGGTGTAGTTGTAATTAGTATTATTGATCTTTGTTAGAATTCCCGACTTTGCACTTTAGCACTTTTCTTTCAAAAATGGATGAGGAGCTGTCTTTGTTTTCTAGAGTTTATATTTAGGTCATCCATAAATTGGATTTATGAACTCCAATGATATATTTTTGACAATTTTGCTATTTTTAATATAAACTTTTTAACTATCTAAAAATGTTTACTCTTAAATTTTTAATATATTGATAACAAACTGATCATGCCAAAAGTTGTAGAGGATTTTGTTTCTAATGTTGCTTATTACTTATCTAAGAAGAATGGAAGAGATTTGGAAGAAGTTATTTCTTTTTAAAAGTACTATCAAAACTTAGAAATAATGAATTTAAATTTGACTGAAATTTGATAAACCAAATCTAATATATTGCTCTAACTGATAGAAGAAAACAAAATTAAAGGGAGATATAGACATGAAAGATCTGTCATTTGAAAGAGACTAAGACCTCAGTGAAATCTAAGCTAGTGTCTCAATCAACCCTTCCTCCAAAAAAGAAGAAATATCCAAGATATCTGAACCAACCAAATCCCTTTTCCTCAACTCCTCTCAGATAAGTGAAACAGCATTAAAAACAAAATCCTCTATCATTTTTGGCATGACCAATTTGTTATTCAAATCTGGTTCTGTTATATTTCTTCTACAAGTTGTAATTAATTTCATTAAGAAATAAAGATTTTTTCATCTGGTTTTAAGGATTGTTAATTTTTTCCCTCTTTTTTTTTCTTCCTGAAAATTTACCTGAGTGCTTCACTTATTCATTATTCTATTTACAAGTTACAATTATATGTAATAATTTTATATTGGAGCATCATGATCTAAACATCTGGTATCATATCTTGGTGTTAATTATTACTATAGCTATCACTCTGATTAAGAGAAAAAAAATGGAGGAGGCAAACTCTCAACAACTGCATTACTCTATATTATAATGATGCAATTAAGTTTCTTAAATATTAGCCCCATATACATAGGATCAAGATTTAAGAAGACTAACTACATAAGTGTTTGATGCATTCTGGAATCTTATTTTTTAAGTGATGTAACAAAAAACATATAATATATTTATTTTATTAGTTTTTTTCTAAAAAATAAAATTAAGGGAATGTGTAAATTAGTAGGGCAACTGCTAATTTACACATTCCCTTGAGTTTGTTTTGTTGTTCAACTTGAAAATTGTGCAACAAATTTTTTAACATGAATATTATTAAGTTATGCCTTATTAAAAATTTATAAATTTCTTAATTTTATAAATATGTATATAAATCTTCCAGAATACTCTACTATATTCAATATAGTATATCATCATCATCATCATCATAATCAACCATTATCAATCCACTGCAAGATGAAGGTCTCTCCAAGCAATTTCTAGTTCCTCCTGTCTACAGCCTCTCTGATCCAACACTTTGATGTAAAATTAATAATCTCATCTATCCATCTGTAATGTGGTCTCTTTCTTGGTCGTTTTTTATCCCTTGGTATCCAGTGAAGTACTTTAGTTGTCCATCTATTATCATTTATTCTTATTATATGTCCAGCCCATGTCCACTTCTGTTTTATCATCTTTTGAATTACTGTAAAAAAGTTTTTTTTTAAGAAACGCTGCTATATACTTCATTACAAAAAAACATTAAATTATTTTTAGCACGTAATTTCCCTCGAAAGCGTATTATATTGCAGTTAGAGTATGGTCTTATTCTTAGTGTACATTATTTTGCGTTTTCTTTATTTATATTTAAAGAAATAGATATAATATCACCGCATTTATATACGTGAATATGGTAAAATACCTGAAAATGCGGCGATGTGCACTCTATCGGTGAAAATCCGCATATTGGACTTTTAACTCATTAGTTGGCTGACCATAAGATATATAGACCCTGCTATATACGATTCTTTCGAGTTTTATGGTGGCACTAACTTTAAAAACCAATTTTTCGGCCGCCGTGGACCCAGAGAAATCGTTATTTTCAAAGATAACATTCTCCATGATTTGGCTTTCGTCGGTTGATCATCGATCTTGGTTTGGTTAAATTTGATGCGATCAAAATGTCGTTACCAACGTATATAAGAAAATATTTAATAATATAGTTGTTGCAAATAGCGGTTCAAAAGATCGTACCGTTATGTCGATTCGTTGATTTCGATCTTCGATTCTGTAGTCACGGTTAGTCCCGGGATGGTGAGAGTTTCTTTCGAGAATAAACTTCGAGACTAGTCAACTTCGAAACTTTATTTCAACACACACAAATAACATAAAACAACATTATATGATTTTCTTAGTCCTTTTCTACATAAAATCGTATAATTCAATAAATAATAAAAACACGTCTGCCAAATCGTCACTATTTTGTTCCATTCTTCCATCCAAGTTTAAAAGATCTGCCCTCTGCCGTCAGTTTTTTGTCGATTCCAAAAACGATTATTCCCCTCGCCTACTGCCGAGCGTATTAAATTCTAATTGTCTCAAATATAAGGAATAAGGATAATCCAAATAATAGATATATATGTACATACCGGTATTCCTCTTCCTCTTCTATTATGGAGGTTGTAGTTGAACTTTGTCCTCCGAACTGATACATACTGGTATATTACCGGTATTGGTTTAAATATCGAAGCCACCACCAGTTCGATCGATATTTATTCGATTAAATATCGATCGAACCTTCCATTTCAAAGACACTTCATCCAGTTCGGTCCTGCTAATATGGTACCGCAAATAAGATATTTCTGGATCATATTATGAAATGATTCAGAAACACTAAATTTTTTTCAGAGCTTCCGACTCTACCTGAAAATCTTTCGAAATGTTGAAACACATATTCTCCTCATTAGAAGAGATAGCCTACTTTCCGAAACAAATGGAGGCTTATAAGATCGAGGTAATTCTCAACTAATAACTTTTTGAACTAATTAGATTTTCATGAAATTCGGTAGTGATGATCTGCCATTACGGGATATCTCGACAACGTATTCTTTAATCCTGAAAGATTTAATTTCGTTTTTATTACAATTTTACTTTATATTATTGTAAATAGATGGCGCTAAGTGCTAGCAGTATAAGGATAACATACGGCTTTCCTGATTTCTTAACAAGGCACTATCTCCATATCTATCGTAATGACGCCAACAATAGGTGACATCACAAAATATTGAAGGCTAATTTAACCAGCACAAATGTCACGACGTCATCATGGTGACATCTATTCTAGTTAAATTAGCCATAAATTGGATGCACAAAACCAATAGCCCCAAATGCTAAATAAATTTAAAATAAAGGATACTTTTGGAAAGTAGACAAATTTAATTCTTCCTGGAACTTGTTTTTGAAATGAGGAAAAATTCAGTAAGAATTATATATTGACTGAATGTAATTTTTGTTAATGCATGACAATATTTTCCGCATTTCATAATTACTAAATATTAGTCGAAAAACAACATAAAAAAAGAAATAAAGAAATTTATAAAAGCAGGCGCTGCCACTGGCTGCTAACTCTACTAGATAAATCTATTAGACTGTAAAGAAACGGAATCGATGGTGTGTATGAATTTGGATCCTCCGAATTTATTTTCAGACGGATAAGAACCGGAATTAAACCAAGTTCTTCTTGCAGCGTGGTAAAGTATTCGCTAACCACCTTAGAGATGGGTTTTTTTTTTGTTAACAGATGACGCCACTTTCCATTCAGGGAGAATACTAAGTGACGGGGCGAAACAAGCCCTTCCACAGGCTGCCCACCCCTGCGGAGGGGTCAGCCAGATTGTGGAGAACGGGGATCGACGGGCCGGGCCCGGACCCCATGATAAATATTTTCAAGGGGTGGGACCCGAGACTCGAACCCGGGTCCTCCAGAGTGGAAAGCCGAAGCGTTTCCTTGAAATCGGGTCCTACACTCCAGTTTTTCAGAACTGATCCGGGCCCAGCCCATTGAATTCTATCTTTCAATCTTCCAGCTGATTCCACCATGGGTATTGGTCAGCCTGTGGTAACTTTAAAAGTGACGGTGGCCAGGTATATAATAGATCATATACCAAGATTGATATGGCGGCTTAACTCATTTAATTTAATCTAACCTAACCGAAGGCCCATTTCGGCCGCATGGAAACGCTACGGCTTTCCACTCTGGAGGGTCCGGGTTCATTTCTAGAGTCCCACCTCTTAAAAATGTTTATCATGGAGTCCGGGCTCGCCCGTCGATCCCGGTCCTCCACCATCCGGCTGCCCATCCGCAGGAATGGGCAGGCGGT
Source organism: Olivierus martensii (assembly GCA_000484575.1). NCBI lineage: Eukaryota > Metazoa > Arthropoda > Arachnida > Scorpiones > Buthidae > Olivierus > Olivierus martensii. The sequence goes on along the minus strand of AYEL01083617.1, from coordinate 2,411 downwards.
AGAAGGGCTTGTTTCATCCAGCCACTTAGTATTCTCCCTAAATGGAAAGTGGCGTCATCTGTTGACAAAAAAACAAGTATTTTCGTCTTTTTGAATTAATTCTCGTTTTCTTCTTATACGCTTCACTGAACTGTGAGGCGATCGTCCTTGGATATTCTTCACTCAAAAAAACAGTGACATCAACATTTAGAGTGACAGCGGCTTTAGTACAAATTTTCGTTTTCCTATTTATCATTCTCTTTTCTTGTTATTTCCAGGAATATGTCCCACTGGACTATTTCTACCATCTTCACACAATAAAAGGCATATCCTTTTGAAGAGTTTAACTCACGTATTTGCGCACAACATACTCAACTTATTCGTTCTCACTAACTCTGCTTCCTTGTCTTTTCGTCGACCGTTCATATTCCCCATTTCGTCACCATTGTCATTCACATTTCCGTTTTCATACTCATCTTTTATCCATTCTAATTATCGCGTCGTGTTTGATAGTCCGCTTATTGTCATTCTATTAACGAAAATCAAATTTCGCCACGCTGGTTTTGGCAAATAGTGGATAAGCTGCCTTTAAAAGCGATATCAGAGACTTTCAGACATATAGTCGACCGACAGCGCAAAAAGATAAAAGGAATACACAGTCACTCTGGCCACGGAAGAGAGTAGAGCCGAAAGGATCAACTGAACAAAATACGAAACAGGCTGTGTTCCGCCATTTCTTTCGTATCTTATCATTTAGTAATCTGCAAGAGATCAGAAAGTCGACTAGGCTACCAGAGTTGCCAGTTGGGCGGATTTCACGCCCAATTGGGTAATTTTAAAGACTGGTTGAGAGAAATTTTGAGTGATTTTGGGTTGCGGTATTTTGGGCTACTTTTAAGGACTTGTGCTGTTTTCTGCGCTATATATCAAATTTTTTTATTTAATTTTATTTTTTGTTTCTTTTTTCTTATGGAAGATATAGATAACCGAGACGTTTACATTGGTTAAGTTCTATGATAAAAATGATAAATTGTCTAAAAATGGAATGGGATAGTGGAGATCGGGGTATTCGGGACCAGCCGGACAAAGGCCACTCTCACCCAATATCGACGATAAAATTGTCCGGTTCGCTAAGTTACGATCGGGTGAGAAGTGACGTTTTAAAGCGGCCCTAGCCCTCGGACCACACATAAATGACTATATTTTATTTTTTGTTTCTTTTTTCTTATGGAAGATATAGATAACCGAGACGTTTACATTTGTTAAGTTCTATGATAACAATTTATATCACAATTTATTATTTTATTTAAATATTTTGGATTGTATTGCTTTCTATTCTTGCTTCGTATCGTAAGGTAACAAAAAAATTAATTGCTCTTTTAAAGGATGAATATAAAAGAGAGCATATTTAAAAGAATTGTCAAAATATAAATTTAAAATTTTCAATAAAAATGATAAATTGTCTAAAAATGGAATTTTTTTTATCTCTAGTGTTGTAATTCATAGATTTTGAAATATTGTGAAGAAGATTTATGTATTTTTTGAATAAAAGAAAAAAAGATTAATTGATTGGCGGTCGACAGAATTGAAAAATATGTTTATATTGAAAAACGGTAGTCATTGAAAAAAGAACGCAGTATTTGATATTATTATCTAATAGAAAGTTATTTTATAAGTGAATAGTTTGATACGAAGGTAAAAGATTGGTATTGACAAGATTAACTGATCGGAATTCAATATTATATCGAATTAGATTTAAAGAAATTAGAAGAAAACTTCTGAGAATACTTGAAACGATCCTCGGAGAAAACTACCTAAAAGATCGATTTTTGTGAGATTTCCTTCGTCCAAAAACTATTCAAGTTATTCATCGATTTTGTTTATAATTACTAGCTGTCTTGGCATTAAAATATCTGAATCATTAATCAACTTATTTATTAAACTTTATTCTTATTGTGCATAAATATGACGAAGTTTTTAAACTAATTCAAAGCAAAAATAAATACTGTATATCAACTACAATAATTTATTTTTTTCTTAATAACTTCTTAATAGATATTTACTGAATTGATATCATTTTCATTAATTTTTCGAAATGTATTCATTATATAAGAATATTTGTTTTGGATTTTTTAACATAACCTATAAAACTCAATTAAATCGTAATAAATTTTAATTATTTCATGTCGACTATATCCCTATATTTCAACGAAACTTACACTCTACAGGAATAACATTAGTTCTTATTTTAGATAATATAATCTTTGCAATATACAACTTAAAATATTCTTACCCCCGTATTCACCATCTCGAGTTAAATCTAGAGTAAGGGTTATATCTAGAGTTTTAGCTAAATTCGTATTCACTAAGTTTTGACTCTGGGTTAAATACGAATAGCTTTTACTCTAGAAGCTAGCTGGGTTATTTCGATA
>AYEL01083616.1:0-46373 GCA_000484575.1 Olivierus martensii | reverse complement strand
GAATATTTACTGATGTTGGATTTTCCTCTAATAATTCATAAATTTTGTTACAAATCATCAATTGTTTTTTGTAGATTTGCATCTTAATTTGGTGCTCTTCATTCATCGTTTTAATTTTAAAATTATTCTGTTCATACTCCTGTTCTAACAATAATATTCTGCTTTTGGAATTCTCTCTAATTGCATTTATTGTCTCTTCAGAAGAATTCAATTTTCTTTTTATTCTTTGAGACTGTGGAAGAGGTTTTTTCTGACTGAATTTCTGTTTCAGTTTCATTCAGATCATTACATGTAATCTGAAAATATAAAATAAAATAAACAAAAAAGGTTTTTTCTAAATAATACCATGAATGAAAAAATAATAATAATACATAAATTCTATGACTACAGAAGTAGATCCATAAAAAAATCAGTAAAACAGTTCACACTAAAATTCAAAAAAGAAAACAAAATAAAAACTGTAAAACAAGATTTCACTAAATTCAAATATTTATAGTTTTATATTCAAAACTTACTTCAGAAGTTTGATTATGTTCATTATTGTGATGATTAATTTCCATGTCTGATATTGTTCCTCCTACATTACATGATGATCCTATTTGAATATAAAAGAAAAAAATTCATGACATCTAGCACAGTGATAGTCAACACACCTACAATTTTTTTAAAAATTTTCTTTAAAATGTTTCATTCACTTCTTTCATATGGGGCATTACTATCACATTGGTTTTCTAAAGGTTCTGTTATTACCCCCATTGCCAATATTTGTTTGCCTAAAATCTCTGTCTGCAGTGCATCAGAGATTCCTCCTCCAGTTTTATAAATTTCAATTTTATTTTTTGCTTGTTCTTTTACGGTTTTTTTCTTTAAATTTTTGTAGCACTCCCACAGTTTTGCTTGCTCGTTCTTAGAGTTACACCAGGGATGCTATTAAATTCTGTACCTACGATCAAGAGGTAATTTTGTTTAGTAATATAAAACTGAAATGATTTGTAAATACACAAGTTAAATTATACACACTTACCAATTTTTTTCCAAGTTTCTTGTTTTTCTTTAATTGACACAGCATTCGTCTTTTTATTTTCTATAACACCTAAATTTTTTTTAGTTAATTCTAATAATAATTCTTTTTCAAAAGTACTGAAATGTTTACGAACACAAGTCGTATCTTCCGCCATTTTCATACGAGATAACCACGTGACTTCAAGAACCAATCACTATTTCCTTTAGAAACGTGCAAAACATTAACTCTCGATCTCAGCAACATTATCGATAAACAATTCTAGAGTTTTAAAACCCTGGGTTGAAAAATTTTGGTGAATACGAAATCGAATAACTCGTCATACAATTCTGAGTCGTTTAATAACTCGAGTTGGTCAACTCGGAAAACAACTCGAGATGGTGAATACGGGGGTTAGTGTTTCGTTTTAAAATTCATAGAATTTTATATATATTTAAGCATCTGTTAGATTTTGTTCCCTTTAAAAAAGAATAAAATGTTACTAGATGATTGCCGATATCCTTAATATTACAAAGAAATAGTAAATTCGATTTTCAAACCTCTGAAGATTTTCTTCAGAGTTTCTTATTTTATTTGAAAGAAAAAAAATCTAAACTGCAAAGTAAAAGTTTTCGATTTTTCTTAAGATATAAGGTATTTTTTATGTGTATTTTATAGCATTCTGGTTAAACTTAATTTGAAATTTAGCTAAGCATATTTTTTTTTTCTTATTTTATGCAGAAATAAATAGTTTATGTACGTAAAATATGCAATTTTTAGGATTCTTCGAACTTCTAAAATTTTTATACTTAATATTTCTGTTAATATTTAAATGTAATTTTATAATATTGAGAAAAATAATATAATTAAATATTTACAATTTTAGTATATCATATAACATATTTTTTTTTATCTTCTCGTTATACTGTATTTTATATAATAATCATGGATAGATTTTGTAAAAATTATCCATGATTATTGTATACGATATTTTTTAATAATTTATTTATTGGATTTTATCTCGAAAATTGTGTATAATATTTTTTCATAAATTTTGATTTAATTTTTGACATTTTTCATTGAAGTAGAAGATATCCGGCAAACTTTTCCCTGAGGCTCAGATGCAGCAAAGATAGGCGCTGCATATCTGTTTGCAGTAATGGATTTTACGTAAAAATCGAACATATTTTAGGAGATTATTGATTTAAATTTTACAAAAATAAGATTTAAAAATATATAATTTTTAAATGTCCACAAATCGAAATAATATTAGCAATATTACTTATTTTAAAAATTAAATAAAATTTTAAAAATGTTAAAATCATATTTTGACTTAATAATAATTATAATTACTTCAGCTTTTACTTTTTGAAAGTCTTTTTGGTAATAATACTGTATATATATTTCATAAGATAATTAAAATACTAATAAAAATATTTATACATTTTATCGACTCTTTTTCTCATTAAAAAAAATACTTAAAAATATATAAACCGAAAAAAAAAATCCTAGCTTAAAATACTAATAAAAATATTTATACATTTTATCGACTCTTTTTCTCATTAAAAAAATACTTAAAAATATATAAACCGAAAAAAAATCCTATTTATCAGAAAATAATTTTGGATTAGTTTTTGAATCCTTAAAATTAAGTTCAAATTTTAATATTATCATTTGATATACACTTTTCTGATATATACTTTATGCATTTTTGTTTTTATCTTCTTACAATATTTGGAATATTTACTAATTTAGGAACAGATATTATGACTATATCAGTATTAACGGAAATAATATTTCCGTTAATACTTTCAAAATCTTATTTAAATGACATATTATGTCATTTAAATAAGATTTTGAATTATTATAAATAGATATATTCATTAGAAATAATACTAAAATTACAATTATTATAAAAAATAAAAATTAATATCATTACAACAATTATTACAAGAAAGAGATAAGAAATTTAAATAAGATGATAAAATATTCTTGATACACATAATTCAGTTTAGTTCTTATTTTCAGTAATATAGAAGAACATATTGATAAGAGCATAATGATAATATAAAATTAACTATGATAATTATCTACTCGATTTTCATAATTAGCAGACAAAATTTGTATGAAGCGTAATGATAATATAAAATTAACTATGATAATTATCTACTCGATTTTCATAATTAGCAACCAAAATTTGTATGATATTTATACTTTGATTCATATTTATATAAATACAGTAGAAAGTATAACAAAAATGATTAATTTTAATTAATAATTTAATCATTGTTATTCTTTTAAAGAATGTTCTTGTTCCATTTTTGATATCTGCTCAGAGTAACTATATAGAGCTATTTTAAATTTTATATTAATGATAGAAACAATAATTGTCATATTTATAAATTCCACAATATTGTGTTTGTTGAATTTTATTGAGAAGACAAAATTTTGTGAAACATAATTTTCAATAAATGCTGTGCAGTATGCAATTTTTAAAATATGGCGTATTTTGATTTATCATTTTGCGATTTTAAGAATTATTTATATTTTGGAATGAATTTAAATAGGATTTTTATTCTCTAACAATTTTCTAAAACTTTACAACTTATTGATATATCTTGTTTGTTTAAACAATACTAAGATGCAGTCAATAATAGCATATCAGAATACTCGCACTTATTGATATATGTCAAAAATTACAGATTTATCTCCACTCAAGAGACCAAAAATCGATATCTTAGTAAGCGTAATAAAAATCAATTTTCTGAGTTTTTTTTTTATATTTTATTATAAGATTGCTAAAACAGATAGCTAACAATTGATAACAGTTCTAAACTTCCATTTATCCTCATTGTTAATTTTATATAATTATAATAAGTTTATAGTGATAAACTTTATCAAAAATTTATCAAAAATTCTCAAACAATATCTAATTACATTTTTATAGAAAAGTAGTGTCCCGATTCGTTGCTGATGTTAAAACAAAAACAATTTCTGTTGTCAGCATGGACATTTTCATGAGAAACAGAACTGGGCACATATCATGTGACCCTGTTGCTGAATTGGTTGAATGTTAAGAAATGAGTATAAAAATTTGGAAATTTTGTTAAAATCAAAAATTTACTAAATGTAATTTTAATATTTCTTTAAATTTTATCATCATCAAAAATATTCTTGTAAATAATAATATATATTCAGAAATTCATAAATGACAGATAATTTAAAATAAAAATTCAAAAATTCTAGGTTCTAAGGTTTTGTTATTGTTAGTAGATGGTATATATTTCAGACAAAATACAATGTCATAAATTATGATGAGAAATAAGCAATCAATCAAATAATGCAGGAAGTGATTCAATGAAAACAAAATCAGCTGATTAATTATCTTTCCTTTAGAAACTCTATTTTTATTATGTTAATTTTTGTTAAATTTATCATTTTTTAAAATATATTAATAAACTATTTCATACATTCAATGTGAATTTTACAATTATTTTGAAAAATTGGATATTTTTAGGAAAAATTTCACAACAGTTTTTATAAGAAATTTTCATTATTTTATAAAATTCTTAAACTTTGTAGTTGTTTATATTCAGAACTTAGTTCATTGTTTCAATATAATACACATATTTATATTAAAAATTACTAAACTATAATGTAGAAAACACAGATTCAAGCTTGCATTTCAGAATGTAGAGTACCATACAACAAATTAATACATGCAGCTACAAAATTATAAGTCAGAATAAAATAAGAAGGAAATTGCAGATATTTTTTATAAATTAATATATTATAAATTAGAACAAAATAAATAAAAAGTTGACACTCTTTGGAAGGAAAACATTTTCTAAGATGAAAGAAAAATGTTCATTGCAAAAGAATAAGTAGTATTTGATTCATATATGCAATATCAATTATAAAACAGCTAATGTAATAAAAAAATAGCAAATATTTCAAAAATGTTGGCAAATACTATACTTTATTTACTTAACAAAGATGAATATGTAAAATATTCTCTAAAAATAATAAAAACATGATCACACCAAACAGGTACAGTCTATGACAGAAAGGTTTTGATATATGAATTGAAAAAATTTTGCTGATAATACAAAAATTTTGGTTAATTCTGTTAAAATACAGAATATTTTTATTTATTTGTTAATTTATTGCTTTACTTTTACAGATAATTTAGTAAAATATGAGAAGATCTGATGCAACAACACAATAGGAAAATTACATAAAGATAATCCTCAACTTATAATATGATCAACTTAAAACTATTCATATTTACAATCATGATGCAATTGATAAGTTTTTGTGACTAGTAAATGCAGTTTATGTGTGTACAAGTTCCTATAAATATGTTTTTTATTTTTGTTAGATTTAATATGATGATGTATTATGATATAGTGAGTAATGACAGTGGGTAAATTGATAAATACAAGGTATTTCAAATTTTCAGCTACATTGACTAACAATCAAAATGGTCTGAACTAAACCATATTTGTAAGGACTTTAATTAACAAATAGAAGGATGATCTAATTATCAATATTTTTATCATGAAAGTAAACAACTTAAAAAAAAACTATTTATTTAGCCAGTATATTTAATTTTATTAGCTTAAACTTCAAGGGAATTTACTCTAAATGAACTTAATTTTATTAGCATGATTGCTTATGAAAATAGCTCTTAATTAGTGGCATAGTATTACTATCATCAAAAGACTTATTTTTTCATATATTAGTTATTTAATTGATTCTATTAACATCTCATCGTCTATCTATCTTTATTTAGTGGCAAATTTAAAGGATAGCCCACATGAGCTCAAGCCCAGTCAACAATTGGAATTTTGCAGAAGTCCAGCATAGATGGATATCATTTTGTTATATTGTTTATTGAAAGAGAAAATGGCAGACTCTAAATCTTATTTGTATAATCAAACAATTTTTGGAAACAAAAACAAAACGGGATTTTCGACAATACTCTATTTGCTCATATTATAATATATTTGTATTTATTAAAAGAACTATAGGACATATTCTATGAGCAAGTTCTATATCTCTTTCTGATGAAGCGTGAAGTAAAAGTATATATTCTTTTACTTTGTCCTCCATTGAAAAATGAGCTAAGTGGAAAGAGTACAGGAAAGCTTGAAAAAGAGGAAAAGACCCTATCAATTGTAATGTGAGAGTTTACTAGAGGAAAAGAAATATCACTCTTATATTGGGTTGTTCAGAAAGTAATTTCGTTTTTCCCTACCAGTGGCATTAGTTGTATTTTCCCGCCAATTTTATTCTAAGCTATTGAATAAGAGTCGCTAACCGTTAGGCTTAGTTAGTATTGACAGTCGTACTAAAGCGCGACATTGCAACTTTAATATTTCCTTCACCAAATTTTAATATTGTGTTATACATCATTTTTAATACTTTCTGTTTCCTTATAGGGCATAATACTATTGCTTTACATTTCTCTACATTAACTTTTAATTCATTTTCATCAAATTTTCTGTTGCTTTTAATAATTTATCAATACCACTACTTCTATAAGATACTAATGTGATGTCATCAGCAAAAGTAAGTACTTTAATCTTAACTTTTCCAATATCATAGCCATTCTAAATCATTTAATTTATAAAAGAGTTTATCAAGCACCATATTAAACAATATGGGCAATAGGGGACATCCTTGCTTTACCCCACACTTCAACATAATTGGCTTTATTCTTCCATCTTAGCCATGAAAAGTTGTTTTACAATTATCATGCAGATTCTTAATGACATCATTCAATTCCTTTTTTATCTTAAATCTTTTTATAGCTTTAAATAAAGCAAAGCGTAAGAATCAAATGGTTTAGCCATGTCTAAAAACACTATATAACTTTCTCTTTTATTTATTCTTGCATTATTTAAATATAGTTCTTAATAATGTTACATTCTCTGTGCAATCATCTCTAGATATAAATTTTTTTTTACTATGTAGCGATAAATTTATTCTATTCACCAGTATCCTGCAATACAGTCTCAATACCTGGGACTTTATTGTCAGTGGTCTTCATTGCTATACATCCATAGAAATAGTAGTACCTTTCAGTATCAAAACAAATTGACAATCTATCTATATAATAAAACCCTTGTGTCTGTTCCTTTCAGCGTTCTCATTGGTTACAATTACAATTTACTACGTGACCTAGCCATTTGGTAACTGAGCAGTCTCATTGGATCATAATGGCAAGTGACCCAATGAGAGTGTTTATTTCACAGGGTTGTTACCACTAAGTTAATGATGAATATCAAGTATTGTGCTGTAGTGCTGTATATTATTTCTAGTCGCACTAATCGAATTCGCGCTATTCGAAGTCGCGTTAATCGAGGCCTATCTGTATATAAAACATTCAAAGAAATTATTATAACTTATGTATAGAAGAATCTTTAGAAACCAAACAAACCACAGTAAAACATTTGCTGCTATGGTTACAACAGGTTTCTAAGAGGACCATATATAATAAAGATTAAATTCTTATTAGAAGAAAATAATGTTTAAGATTCAAAATATAATAAAAATCTAAAATAGGTTAAACCAAATATTACATTCAAAATATGCATGATTTAGAATGGTAACAATTATTAGAAAGAATCATAGTAATTAATTGATCAAAAGCAGTGCTTGACTTATTATTTCCATATAACATTTATAGTTCGTGAATCAAGTTTATTGATTATATTGTAATTACACATTTTTCCTTTAAATATTTGAATATTTTTTAGTACTTTTCTCTTATTTAGATCTTTACCTGATTTAACTATTCTTGCATTGTCCCAGTTTATATTACATCATGAGTAATTGCTCTTTAGGAAAGAGCTGTCCTTTGCAATTTAGAAATTATTTCTTGACTATGTTCCTTTATAAATTTGGTAAAGTTTCTATAAAGATAGCTCATATCTTATTATTTATTGAAATTTCATAACATCTGGCTTTTTGTAAATTTCAATTTTATTTCTGCTGTTTCTCAAAATATTAAATACAAATAGTCCTTAACTTATGACTTCTTTAACTTACAACAAACTTGTACTTATGGTGGCAATGTCATCAATAAATTCTACTATTGGCTAATGCAATTGACCTGGATTCGATTCCCTGAACCAATGGCCTGATATATGGAAAGCATTCTTTTCTGCATCTGACTCTTATAGTTTTGTATTCTTTATGTTTATTAAGATAATATATAGTGTCTTAGTAAACATTAGTCATAAGAAATCCGTAAATTTTGGGCATTTCCAAGTTCTGATCATTTTTTCTGAACTGATCATTTTCAACTTCTAACATTTCTATTTGTATTACGTTTCTTCTATTATAAGTTAGTAATTTCTTGTATGTTTTCCTAGTTTATTTTTTAATTTCAATGTTATATCTTTAATACCTACTAAATATTTCAAATCTTTATCTTCTTGAGTACTATTTGGTTTGAGTTTTTTATTTTAATTTTTTTTAATTTTATCACAGCTGTTCAAAATTATGTTCCTATGGTAATCATGTGCTTCAGCTTGTTGTATTATCCATTCTAACTCATTGTTGATTCTTTCTTCTATACTGCAATGTGTTAGCGCACTAACAAGTTGTGACATTTAAGTGCAGGGTTTTCAGTCCTGACTTGTTGTCATCTTGTTAACTGACTCTCACCCAGTTGTTCATCATTTGTAAACAAAAATCTAATTGTTGCATTTGTTCATTGTTCCTGTAAAAGACAAGCCATTGCAACCAGCCAATCACATTAGTTAAAATTCTAAATAGGGAAAACATTAATAGAACTTTTATTAACATTAACTAAATAAACAAAAAAATTGTTAAGTTTACAAGAGTTTTTTGAAAATTGTTAAGAAATACAAAAAGGAAGCAAGTAATACTTAGATCCTGCATACAAATAATACTAAATATTACAGGTCATCATATCAATTCTTTTCTTTACAAAAACAATTACCAAATGAAGACAACAGTTCAGACTCCAACAAATGCATGATGACGATGACTGGACTCACAGTATACAATCGCATTATCCTGCTTCTTACTGGTGTGCTGGTAATTGTTCTATTTATTCAGTCCATCATTTACATAAAAGTGGCCATTTCATCATTGAATGCGAATCTCCTAATTATTGTACAGCTATTCAATAAAATTTATCTTTTTTATAAAAAATGATTTCTAATTATTTCTTTATTATTTATTTCACATAAACAATTAACTCCAAAAAAAAACATTTTTCTTCCTTTTATTCCATTTTTTATTCTTTTTTCCATCAATCCAAAAAGCCAGATGTTTATGAAGGTACATGAGCTACCTTTATAGAAGCTTTACTAAATTTATGAAAGAACATAATCAAGAAATAATTTCTAAATTGCAAAGGACAGCTCTTTCCTAAAGAGCAATTACTCATGATGTAATATAAACTGGGACAATGCAAGAATAGTTAAATCAGGTAAAGATCTAAATAAGAGAAAAATACTAGAAAATATTCAAATATTTAAAGGAAAAATGTGTAATTACACTTTTGTTCAATATGGTTGACCAAGGTAGGTTCCTCACAAATTGTGTTGAATGCAGCCATTTTAAAATGCCAAGGTTCTTTTAAGGAACTCTTAATAAACATTGGGGTATATATATCTTTATGTAGATCTCTGTTTTATATTAGAGATATATGTTACTATATGACATATATCTCTAATGGTTTTAGGTCTATTTCAGAAATTGATAGCTGTGATAATATTAGCCTATGTAGCTCAAGACATGCTAATTCAATATATATCCTCAGATAGAGTGATTCAAAGTTGTATACTTTTAGGTTCTCATCTGGAAATGGACTCAGTCAAATAATGCAACTAAAAAGTCTCTCAAAGTAACACAACTATAAGTGGACATTCATTCTATTTACCATCTAGTTGTCAAGAAACATGAATTAGTATCAGTTCCTCAGCTCTACTTTTTGAAAACACCAGAGTTTCAACAACTCTAGATGACAAGCATAAAATTTCTGTTGTTTATTAAATAAAAATGATGTGTAAATAATTTTTCATATTTCATATTTTTAATTTTTTATCAATTATTATAATAGAGAAAAGACTAGCTAGATGATGTATGAAAAGAATGTTCAAGTAATATTGTGTTATTAAGTCTTCAAAAGAACTTTTAGATGCATTATTTCAACTGGGTCCACTTTCAGATGAAAACTTGGAAGTATACAACTTTGAATCACTCTATCTGAGCATATATATTGAGCTAGCATGCCTTGAGCTATATAAGCTAATGCTATTGCAGCTACCAGCTTCTGAAATAGACCTAAAAACTATTAGACACATATGTCATATTGTGACACATAAATCTCACTTTAAATTTAATATAAAATATTATCTACAGGAAAGAGAAGTATTCATTGGCAGCCTGATAGCAAGGGGTACTAGTGGAGATGATCATCCATAAGAAAGAAAAAAGAATTTTACTATCTTTATTAAAAGCAGTCAGATTCTATGAAAGATACATTGTTGACATCCTAATAATCAGAGAGAATCACCCAGATGAGAAGGAAGATAACAATTTACATGAAGTTCAGTAATTTCTTACCTTCCTTCTAACATTTCTATTCCCCTCAATCTTTTTCCAAGTTAAGATCCACAAATTCAGTTACCACTTCACTCTTTGGTTAATAAGTGGTCACATCCACCTTTAAGCTTGAGAAATCTTTAGCATTCTTATCTTCCTAAATTCTTTTCATCTTCTGTCCATACCTACATTATCTATTTGTCTTATGATGACAAAAATCTACTTTCATCTTTTGCTAACATGTAATAAATCTTCCTTTTGTCTTTTTGAGTTGGACATAATTAATTTATACCACCCATATATATCTCCATTTGAAGTAATCATGCTCATAAAAATTGTCCTCTTATCCTGTTCTGTTCCATTGTCTAGAATTATTGCCATGACTAATGCTCTACTACTTATTATCAATAATTATTTACAATTTAATGATTCTCTATCTTTAACACAGTGGTATTCCTTTCGGGTTCTTTATTATCTACATTTCGTGATGAAATTGTTAGTCATAATCTTGAATATAAAATCTTTTAAGCCCCTTTATCCTGCTCTCTATATCTGTTATATGAATGACTGTCTTATTCCTTGAAAAGGCATTGGTGATCAATTCCTTCTCTTCAAAGGCTGTAGCCGAGTAAGCATTGGAAAGTGGCCTTTACATCGATTTAGATGATTTTTTTTTTTAGAGGTTGCTTTCTGGGTAACATTTACTTTTGCCAAATATTAACATTGAAAAACCGATGCTTCCCCAGAAAAAAAAGATTTTCATATAAGATGTATAATATAAAAATTATGATGTTAATCAGATTCAAAAATTCCATTTATCATCACAATTAATAACATTTTTTACTTTGTATTTTAACTTAAAGAGAAAAGCTGAAAGTATAAAAGTATAATAGTCATTATATACTGTGATACTTGATTCAAAATTTGTTGTGTGTGTTAACTATTGAACAAATTCTAAGCACATATAAATAATCCAGTATTTTTTTTTTTTTTTTTTTAACTATAAAAAAATTCTAAGCACACATAAGCAGTCCAGTAATTTTTTTTTTTTTAACATAACCATTTACTACTGGACTGCTTATATGTGCTTAGAATTTGTTCAATAGTTAATTAAACCCCAAAGAGAGCAGTTAAAATCTTTAATTTTTAGTTTTTAGTTTTATTTTGTTCTGTGTGTTTACATCATTTCTGATTAGAGCAAACTGATTATTTCTTTAAGGATTGTTCATTATTTTATCTTCTAATATTTATCGTGTAACTATATAGTTATATTTTAAACAATTTCTATCAGAAATTTTAAGAAACACTTCCTAAATTTATTAGAATAAATAAAAAAAAAAGAGATGGCAGCACATAATAACATGTTAAATCATTTTTCAAAATTTAATAAATAGCTTAAATAAAAATCTAAAGTCAAAAAATAATACATTAGAGTACTTGAAAAGGAGGATGTTTTGCTTAAAAGTTTTTCTGTATTAATATAATCAGAAATTTAATAGTTTGTTCACAATGCAGTGCAAAACCAGTAGTTGCTATGCTGAAAGCAATAATTTAATTTTAGAAATTATTAATTATGAATACAGATGTCTCATACAATTATCTGACTTATGATAATCTGATTTTATGATTGCCCTTATAATATTTCAAACCTTGGCTATTTTCACAGCATATTGATTAGAAATACTTTTTTATTTTATTAAAAATTCACAGCCAGTTGATAGCTCCATAATAAAGCAATCACTTACCAGTTTAGAGGATCTGAGATCAAATCTGAAAATACTACCATTTTCTACTATTACTCCTAAAATTAATATCATTTTCAATCATTTTTGATCTACAATGGAGCTATCAAAACATAACCCCATTGTAATAGAGGAGTACCTTATTACAATCTGTCATATGCAGGAATGGTCTCATGCAAAATGATAGTCCATGGGTATTTTTTATCACTGATTTTCATGCTTTGTAAAATGTAAGGAGTGCAACAGGAAGAATTTAGTAATTTAGAAAAATTCTAATTTCATCAAAAAATTTTTAATAAATCTTACCCAAGACTGTACAGTATGGAATCATAGTTCATGCATCACTTACAAGTTAATTATAGTTAATAATTTAAATGTTTGAATTCTATGTTCTGTTTCCGAATTCTATGTAACCGTCTACATTTAAAACTTATTCTAATGTTTGTATTTGTAACTTACTGAAGTGGTCTATAAATTGATCGAAAACATTTTAAATAAATTTGTTTTTTGTGATCCTTTACCTGCTTTAAAGGCTCGTATTTTGTTCTAGACTCTATAAACTCCAGCAGGTGTAAAATTAATTTTATCTTCTGTATTAGTTTAAAATATTCTCCAAACATTTATTTCTCTGAGTTTATTAAACAAATATAAATTATCTTTTTCTTCATTAAATTTTTATCATATGTGGCTGAACATCTCTTCTGTTGTGATAGCCATCATATGTTAAACAAGAGTCGACAAAGAGCATGCACATTCTTTTTTCATTCAGTTCAAATATGAAGGCTAGACATTCAAAAGAAAAGGAATGGAACATGTTCCTTTCCTTTTGCTTTTCTGTTCCAACAAACTATGAACAGGCCTTAGGAATGAGATTCAGCTGGATGAGCCTAGGCATCTCCTAATAAACTCTCTCCTGTAGGATGGAAGCATCACATAATTTCACATAGTTATTTGACCATTTGGGCCACAAGTATTGAAAAGTTATTGATGGTGATTATCATAATGTGAATTTTTATCATAAATAATTGCCATCTAAGTTTGAATTGTCATAAGTCAGATTCTTCTGTATATTAATATTCTATTTAACAATAATATGTTATTTGTCATTGTAATTTTTCATTTTCAAGAATAAAATTTTTATTATCCATAATGTTTAGAAGAGAGAGTGATACAGACCAGTAACTGATCTGTATGATTATCTTATATATCTGTCACTAATTTCTTATAACTATTGAAATTAGATTAATTGTACTATTACAATAAAATCTTCAAATAGTTAAATGATATTGTAATACACTACAATGTTATTTAACTATTAAAGATTATTACAATAAAATCTTCAAATAGTTAAATGATATTGTAATACACTACAATGTTATTTAATAAGTCATCATTGCAATAGTAAATATACATGATTGCATGATAACCAGATTATCACCTACTGGAAGCAAATTAATTCCATACATAACAATCAAAACTAAAACTAAAAAATGAAAATTGAAATAGCCAATATTCCAAGTATTTTGTATTTTACTGTATATTAATTTTTGAAGACATTTTTAATTGATTATATACATTCATCTTAATTCATTAAATCAAGAATATTAAATTTCTCTCATTAAATTTAAACTTTATTATTATTTTTTAATATTAAATTTGAGATTAATATAATTACTTTTTATATAAATTATCTTTATTAAAAGTTAAAATAATTCATACAAAGCCACCAGTATTTAGCAATATTGTTTGAAAAAATAATAATAGAATTTTATTTAATCTTAAATTCATTATAATTTAGTAAAACGACACCATGTTGTAAAATCTAAAAGACTTGAAGTGAAAAAAGCATTATCAAAACAAGAAATGGAAGATCTTAAAAGGAATAAAGAAATGAAATCTGGTGGTCGTGGTTCATCATCTGGAAGAGGTAAATATTTTACTTCATATCATAGAAAATATTAAGTTTTTAAAATAATTAAAATATTTTTGAAATTTTTCAAAAGAAATAATAATAATAATTTTAATGAGTGATCTGTTTAATGAACATTTATTTTTGATTTCATATTTAATATAAGTTTAAAAGATATCAGTACAATTTGAACTGTTTAGATGTACAGATTTATAAATCAGGACTTCTCAAGCTTTTTTCACTTGTGTTTTCGATAAAACAAATTTTTTGTGACCCTTCACCCAACATCATAAATTCAATAGGTACTAACATTGTAAGCAATAGATACTAATATAATAATCCTTAGTTATTATCTAACAATAACTAAATGTAGAAACAAATAATAAAATTTTACTAGAGATGGAAATAAGATTATCTTTAATGAGATGAATGTGATTCCTTATTTTGATGTAATAATTCAAATGTTGTGTTAATATTCATGTTGCTGCTGGTTTTGTAGGTATTTTAGTTGTTCTTAAGACTATCAGTATTTTGTTCTAATTGCTGTCAATGTAGAAAATGATGATTTGCACATATAAGTAATAGCAAATGGCAGAAGAGCTGCTATTGCTAATTCTGACAATATAGAAATTCTGATTTAACATCAAATCAAAAAGCATTCAGTTTTCTTTTTCCACAGAAAATGGTTTTTGGATCCAATTTAATTAATATTATTGTCTAATTTTAGTAGGAAATATTTCTGGAAATTGTTTTGTGTTGTTCAAGCATACTAAATAATTAGTTATAATGTGCTTAATCAAATCAAAACTCAATATAATACCAACAATAAAATCCAATGTATATGAAATCAATTCAAATGAGTCATTTTCCATTTAATGTTTCCGTAAGTTTAATTTATTCATGAATACCTGACTTTTTGATTTCAGTATAAAAATATTTGTGATCCTCCTTCTGAATAATAATAAAAATGATCTTTCTCATCACCTTACTTCATTTGATCATCCTTTTTGGATCCAAAATTTTTTTAGAAATAAATGTTCAGAAAAACCATTTTTATTATTTAACTGAAAATAACAAAGTTCATAAAAATGCTTTTATTAAAAAGTTACATTTAATATCATACTTACAATAAAAATCAACCAAATACTTCATATTTTTTTATAAATAAATAATTTTAGTGGTTGCATTAGGCAATTTCAAGAAAAATACAAATTTTGAAATAACTTTTCAACCATCAATAATTGGATAACCACATATATACCTATTTGGTTATTTTGATTGGAAATGGTTTTCTCCCATCATCTTTCTTTGCTTAATCAATCACTTTTGTGACACCTTGTATATCAGATATAAACATTTTTGAATTGAAAATTTTCAATTTATATGAAAATTTTTATAACAAATTAACAGTTCAAATAGAGGACTAACTGTATTAATAATTTATAAGTAATGATTATACAAGAGATTTTATTAGGTTGTTTTGAGTTGTCATAATTGTGATGATTTGTAGAAAATTTATTTTGCATAATTTTTTCATATATACAGTAGACTCCTAATTATTTGAGGTTGGATTATCTGGGTTGTGAATTAATTGATTCATCTGCAACTTTGAAATGATGTTTTATCTTGGATATGAAATTTGAAAGATTTTTAATGCTCAGATTCATTTCTTTGTTATATTTTAGATATTTATTAATCAAAATGAGAACCAAATTAAAATTACAAATATTGCAATAATTTCTTGTTATAAATACATTTCTTATTTCCTTTTTTCAATAAATTATAGAATATTTGACTATATGTATGTAAATTCCAATTTTTTTAAATATAAATAATCTGGGGAAATAATTTCCTGACTGTCCTTGTTAATTGGGAGTGTACTGTATAATGTATCTGTCAAATTATGTTTGAATAATTGATTTATTTTGTAGAAGCATTTGAATTAAGGCTTAATTATAAAACATTGTATATAATTTATTTAAAAGTTAAGAAGAAAATAATACATAAATTTTATAAACTACATTTAAATATTATATATAATTAAATAAATAAAATTTTTTTTATTAAATAATTTTAATTATTATAAATCATTTTTATTTAAAATAATTATTTTTATCAATAAATATTTTTCTAATTTTTTTATTCTGTAGGAAGTTCTGGAATGGGCAATGGAGATTGGGGAAGATCTAGTGGATTTGATAGTGGATTTGGAAGTCAAGGTTTTGCTTCATTTTATTTTAGATAATATTTATAATTTTAAAATATTTAGATAATATTTAAATAATTTATCTATAAAAATACTGTTTTATGTAAATAAAAGTTCAGTTAACTGTTAAAAAGTTATATTAATTATTTGCATATACTACTCTTTTTCATATCCTGAACTAATGCTTCATAGATGGAAAAGGTAATGTATATGGAATCTTCCTATAAACCTTAAAATAAAAGTACAGTAGAACCTCAATATCCCGAATCTCATGGGAACAAAAAAAATTCAGTATAAAGAGTTTTTGAGATATCAAGGTTCAATTTACATTTTCGGATACAATTTTACATTAGCGCCATATGAATGAAAATAATACCAATCAAAAATGATATCTAATAGAAAAAGCTTTTGAAAAGGACTGCACATTTATCTAGTGTATGCTTTGAGAAAGTGAATGATGAAATTGTTTTTTTCTCACAAATACGTAAACCAGTGCATGCTTCTATTTTGAAAAGTTGTTTTGTAATCTGAGATATAGTAGTTTTTGGAATAAATCTTTTAACACAACAGAATTGTCGATTCATGTTTTAATCATCAATCAGTGGAGCTAATCTTTAATTCTTTAATGCAATTTTTCTGAAAGTGAAATTAAAGTATTGAAATTGAAGATTTGCTTTCCCCGACTGATGATTAAAAGTGCGAATCAGCAGTTCTGTTATATTAAAGATTCATTCCAAAAAAATATACATTAGAGAAATAAAGATTCTCTGCCCACCAACTGATGATTAAAATATGAATCGATAATTCCATTGTATTAAAGATTCATTCCAAAACTTTATTGGCTTTCAAGACAGGTTTTCAAAATGGCGGCATGCATCTGTTTAGGTATTGCATGTGGAGAAATACTATAATTTCATTGTTCATTTTCTCAATGCCTGCACCAATAGTTGTGCAATTCTTTTAGAAAGTTTTCTCTATTCATTGTCGACATCTGATCAGTATTATTTTTGCTTATATGGTGCTAATGTAAAACCATACCATCGATCATTTCTAGAATCTGAAAAATGAAAATACAATAGAACCTGTATAAGACGACCACCTTCTGTTCAAATCAAAACTGATTGTTTATACAAGTGGTCGACTTATACAGGTTAATTATAATACAGCATGTTTAAATGAAACAAAATGATTACACTTTAATAAAATCAAAATGTATGTTTTTGTTACAAATTAATAAATGTTACAATGTTTTTGAATAAATGATAACACAGTTAATCATTTATTCAAAAACACAATATGTTTAATTACCATGGGAAAAACTATCACTAGTGCTTTGCCGCATTCCACATTTATTTTTTATATAATCTACGGCAAAGCAGTGTTCAATATCATTTAATTCAGACAACAAGTTTTCGTTATTTTCTATTGTTGATGCCAGTTTAATTCTTCAACATGTTTCTTGCAGGATGTAATTTGCTTAAGGTTGCAATTTCTGTTGTTCCTCCATTTAGTCAGAATTTCTTTTTGACACAGTATTTTGTGGATCTGTTTTCTCCAAGTTAAATTTTTCTGCTAATGTTCATTTAGAAAGACCTTTCTTACTGTCTTAAATCGTTTTTATTCACTGTTTTAAATTCAAAGCATTAACTTTCCATTTAGCCTGTGGTTTAGTCATGCTTCAACATCTAAAGTGCAATGATATCATCCCACATATATGAGATTATATTTGATTAATATGCTTGCATAGAACACAAACATCTGGATCCGGTAGCTGATTGTCCCTGTTCCCCTATATCACTTTGCCATAGGCCTTCAAGTTATGATTTTTAATGTTTTTAATACAAAATTTAATTATCATATCATAGATACAAATCTAAGAAATGTGCATATTAAAAAGATATAGCATTAAAGTAAAAATGACACCACAATTTCGTTTTCCAGCACTGTATGTCATTCTCGTGGTATGAATGGTGGAGAAAAGTTTGTATGGTGCAAATTTTTTCAATTGTAGTGGTTTGGCTTAAATGAAATTTAAGTTTAAAAGAAAACAGTACTATGTAAGCAATAAAAATAGTCAATTAGTAGTGATGTTAAAAAATTATGGTCATCATAGACAGTTTCACTTTATGTTTGGCCTGTAAAAATGATGGCCATGATTGCATTAGGGAGGTGGTCGTCTTATGGAGGGTCAAATAACATTATTTCTATGGGAAAATATTTGGTTCCCATAAAATCGTGGTCGTTACGTCAGGTGGTCTTCTTATACAGGTGGTCGTGAAGTCAGTTTTCACTGTATGTATATATATATAATGCTGGATGTGAAAAATTATAGTATATATTTGAATAAATATTGAACTTAGAATATCATTTGAAAAACACCTCTTGAACTTCTGTAGGAATCATAAAATGGCATCTATTAGTACATTACAGTGCCATCTGCAGACTTTGTCTTTTTAGAGGAACTACAATTTCAATTTAATTTTTATTGTTTAATTTGTAAATTAATAATAATAATAATTAATTTTGACTGTTGCAGACATCCGAAAATTAGACTTTCTAATGATATCATATATATAGAAATTGGTACAGTGGTTTGACTGAAAAAGGGACATCCAGCCAGCCATGTTTGACTATTAATATATATGATGATTATTATCTATAATAACTAACTGCCTAATTTAATATAAAATATAGATAATCATTATTTTACTAATAATAATTAAATTTTATTATATGAATGGCATGTGTCAAAAAATGCCTTATTCTGTTCATCTGCCTTATTCTGTTCATGTGTAGATTCTTATGAAATAATCCATCCAAAATGTTTCTTTTGTATTTTAAATCATAACCAGATAAACATAGAGTAAAAGTACTAAAAGTTTATGCAATTAAAGCTGATGATTTTTCAAAATAAGCTGTTAAAATAGAATTTCTTTGCAACTAGAAATGATTTAAGTACTAGGCTAAAATTTGGAAGATATTAAACAAAATCATAGTGATTTATATTAATCCACTCCTTTTTTAAACAGTTTAAAAAAATGTGACTGGTTATTATTGTTTATAAATTTAAATAAAATTTTTTAAATTTGTATATAAATTACGCCTAATTTACATATATATAAAAATTATAAATCATAATTATTTATTCCTAACTAAAAAACTTATATATTCTAATAATTCTATCAAGCCAAACTTCCCTTAACGATTTATTTTTGAAATGATTGTCAAATTAATAATAATTTTTAATTTATGCTACAGTGCACCATCTGTTATATAATAATTGACCTTTAATTTTTTTTGGCTTGATAGGATTATTTGGATTGTGTAAATCCCCTAAGTAAATGTTGTGATTTATGATTGATTATCTGACTGGAGCCAAGTCTGTCTGTCCAAATTTGCCGAAGAGGGCCCATGGCTATGTTTTGCCCATTCGGGAGCACTGCTGTTGATGTAAGTCTGATAATACCTAAATTATATACATCCCAAAATTGGAAATCTGTCGGTGTCTTGGTAGTCTAACTGATAATGCGTTGGGACGGTAACCTGAAGTTCTGGTTCAACTCTGGGTCAAGGCAAATTTTTAATTTTGGGAAATTAATAAAAAAAATTAAAGTTCAATTATTAAGTAACAGATGGCGCCACCTTAGCCAAAATTTAAATAAATAAATATTAATTTGGCAGTTATTTCAAAAATAAATCGCTAAGGAAGTTTGGCTTGATAGGATTATTTGGATTGTGTAAATCTCCTAAGTAAATGTTGATTTATGAGTTTTATATATGCTACATAAAAACATAATGATATACAGAAATAACTAAAAAAAGCCATTAGAAATAAAATATATAACATCTCAAACAAAGCATTTAGCAGATTAATGTTATTATTGACATCTGGAATGATGTCAGAACCAGGATGTGTCAAACCTCTCTCTCCTTAGACATATGACATTGCAATTTTATTGCAGTAGGAGTGTTCAGGGCTGGATTTACCTATAGGCCAACTAGGCTGCATCCTAGGGCCCTGCGATTCTAGAGGCCCCAAAACTATCAATCAGTTTTCAATTTTTATAAACTTTTAATAAGAAAAATACGGGTTTTTATTAAAGTACTAAATAGAAAGTAAAATTTTAAAGGTTCCCTATAACTTATAAGGAGCTTTTAAAATTAAACGTAGATGATTTGAATTTTTAGGGGCCCCAAAGCCTTGCTCGTCCTAGGGCTCTCAAAAATGCAAATCCAGCTCTGGGAGTGTTGCTAATTAAATGATCTGGGCAGGTCATATCTTTACTATATATTGTCTGAATGACAGTTTATTAATGGATTTTATTTAAATTTAGATTATCCAATATTAAATTACTTAAAAAAAAATTAAGGAATAAACTTAGAAATGTTTTCACATTATTTAAGAGAGGGACTGCAATTAAAATAATTTTATAGAAATGAATAAGATATACAGAAATGAAGATAAGTGTCTGATCCAATTGATGTCCAATTTAAAAATTCGGACATCAAATGAAGACGTCACTTGGTTAATTTATGTGCAAATTGTCACCAGCTTATGGTTACATAATTTCCTCTTCATAGAGGGTACTATAAACAACTATATGCTTCAGCATGATCAATTCAACAGACATTTATTGAACAGATTCCATGTCTGTTTGCTGCAAGACTAATTTGCTTGAAAGAAGTTGAGTCGAATATCTCTTGGATATCAAGGACTATTCATAAGGAAATTGCCTTATGAATAGTCCTTTCAGTTATTTGAAATCAATTAAAGCACTAAATATAGGAGATGAAAAAACAATTTATTTGGAAAACGTTTTTGGCTATAAATTTTCCAAATGTTTCCAAAATTTTAACTTTTTTCAAATAAATTGTTTTTTCATTTCCTACGTTTAGTTCTTTAATTGATTTCAAGTATAGTAATAGTAGGATGAATTATTATACTATATACCTCACAGTTACTCTCTCAATGTGTGACATAATGTCATGGAAAGCATTTTCAGTTGATTTGCTCGATCGATAGGCAAATTTATTGCATTGTAGAATAACTTTACTAAAGCCTCTTTTTTAACAAATCTAACCACCATGATATGGAATTGAAATTTTAGAGGGGTTTATTATGGATGATATATATTGGTACAAATGAATTAATTTAAGAATAATTTCATTTTATATGTGGTATTCCATAAATTTTTTGTGCATTTTTTGTTGTGACCCATTATATTTATATCCTAACCCCTTTAAAGAGACGTGAAATAAATAAAATAGACTGTGACAAATAGAAAAAAATAAACAAAATAGTTAAAAGTCCTGGTATTGACTGATATAAACTCAAAATAGTCTAATATGGAAATAATATGATGTGATATTATAGGTAATTCCATTCAGACTGAATTGAGTTGAATTATGATAGACTTATTTTAAAAATTTTATTGTGGGAGTACATTTTTTCATGCACCCAGTAAATATTTGTGTTAAAATTCAAATAATAACTGATATTCTAAGAATTGTTTAAAATATTTATGACTATATTATTTTTAAAAGTTCTGTTTCATATATTTGATAGCATTTGTATCTATATTAGACAGGGGTGTCCAACTTTTTGGCTTCCTTGGGCCACATTTTAAGAAATATTTTAGAAAATGGAAATAGGAAATGCAGATCGTATTTAAATAATAAAAACTTCATTAAGTATAGTTGGTTTCAAAAAGGTGTTCACCTGTTTTTCAGGGGCTGAGCTTACAGGAAGTTAATCGATTATAAAATCTGTCAATTTGAATTTGCATTGGTGGAAATTAAAAATGGATGCATCCATTCTGACTGAGAATAGGGGTGAGGTATACAACAGGATGGGTTTATTATAGCACTTTCAACTGAAAAGATTAATTGCTGCTCACTATTTCAAGCAAGGCAAACTTATTACTTATGAATTGAGTAAATACATATGCTCTAATATCATTTTTAAAATTTTGAACATTGGTAATTATGAGTATGATATTTACAGATTTATGTTTTAAATCTCTAATATTCTAATATAAAAATATCATACTTGTTTTGCTGCCATATATTATACTAGCAGACCCATGTCTGGCGTTGCTTGGGCAATTCATGGTGTTCTATTGTATTAAATGAAGAAAAAAATCACAAAAAATTAAGCTATATGTTCAACCATACCCTCCTCACCCTCTGTATATCCCCCTCCACCCTTACTTTCACTTCCCTGATATCACGCTTCTCGCAGCTTAGTGCACGAAGTTATGCAAGACCTATAAAACAAATGAAATCACTATTTTATGAATGAAACTCCTTAAAATTTTAATAAATGAAATTATGATAGTTTTATCTTCATTTTTAGTTTTACTTCAGAGCCACATGTACGTACCCAAAGAGCCGCATGTGGCTTGGGAGCTGCAGTTTGCCGACCCCTGTTATATACAAAACACAAAAAATATACTATATGCAATTTGAGGAAATTGAGGTTTGACTAATTTTATTTTTTAATTATATTTTCGAAGAAAACCTTTAAAATATCGATTTTTTTCGAAGAATAATGTCATAGGCTCATGAACTAACTTTGGGAAATGTCCCCAACTTTTTAAAAAATTTTCTTTTCACGTCTGTTATAATGGAAAAATTTTCCTGTCCCATTCGTTTCATTATAAATGTATTCGACTGTATACTGTATATCCCATTCCTCTAAAAAATTTGTTTTAGGCCTTGTCAGTCTGTTCATTCCTTCTCTTGCTTTGGGAAAGAAAACAGAATTTTCAATGTCTCATCTGTCATGTGTAATCAGATTGTTCAAATAATCATGTGCTTAATCTTTTTATTAATTTCTATTTTTGCCGGCTGCTCGGATTAAAATCCGAAGCATTTTCGTAGAACATCTAAACCACCTGACGACAGAAAGAAATTCTAATCTATCAGGACTTCTACAGTTTGACTTTGCAGTAAGTGTTGGGCGTATGGGCATTTGGCCAAACAGTATAAGTCCGATGTGGTCTGCCCGAACTGTGCTGAAACTGGCCATGACTCGAGCCAGTGCACAGCCCGAAGAGAAGAGTTCAAGTGTATCAACTGCCTGAAGTACAACGAGGGGTGTCATCAGCAGTCATCCTGAGTCGATCCTAGTCACGGTGCCCGTGATCGGAGTTGCCCCTTTTTTAGGTACCCAGTGTCAGCTAGTTGACAGTTACATACAGCACTAATGAAGAACATAAATATACTACAAATTAATTTAGACAGATCATCTTCTGCAACCAATCACTTAGTGAAATATATACATGAACACAATATACACATAGTTTTGATACAGGAACCATATGCGAAACAGCATACACTGGGGTTTCCGAATTGTTTTCAAGTATACACTTTGGGCATCGCCACAGCGGTAGTTGTCACATGTAATGATATAATGGCATCACTTATTCCGGATATGACTAACGAGATTACTACTTCCATTTGAACTGAACATAATAAACACAAATTAATACTGAATTCTACATACTTCACTCCAGCTGGGGACATTGCGACACAATGTGACATCCTTCACAACGTTGTTACCAAAACGACTTACCCAATGATTATTGGGCTAGACTCTAATGCTAGGTCAACCGTGTGGGGGATAGACTACAAAGTAGATGTGGCGAGATATTTTTAGACTTTTTAGCAACAAACAACTTCGTCTTTCATAATAATAATACTGAACCCACTTTTAGGGGGCATCAAGGTCAAAGCTTTATAGACTTAACAGTATCTAATATAATTGCCGCAAAATACATCAATCAGTGGGAACTCAGCCCGGACGACTCCTTATCACAACACGCATACATACGTTTCCAAATTCAATT
Organism: Olivierus martensii; assembly: GCA_000484575.1. NCBI lineage: Eukaryota > Metazoa > Arthropoda > Arachnida > Scorpiones > Buthidae > Olivierus > Olivierus martensii. The sequence continues at coordinate 22,078 of AYEL01083616.1, read as the reverse complement.
TGAAATTGGTAACTCACCTTTTGGCTTTGAGGAATACAACAGTAATAGATACAACATTTCCAGAGCTAATTGGGACTCTTTTCAATTAGACTACGTGGAAGGGATTACCAAAATACAGGATCAATTGCAATTTGGCTATAATGTTCATAGCATCGTAAACAATTACACTTTACTCGTTGAGTACTGCTGTCAAAGAAACATTCTATTTGCCAGTAAGAAAAAACATAGTGTGTCATGGTGGACTCCACAGCTCACAAGACAGAGGCACTTAGTAAACAATTTACACAGAAAGTTCCAGTTAAGCCGTAATCAACACAGTCATGACGCATTACATAGGGAATACATGTTGGCCAAAAGGCAATACCAAAAAGAAATGCTTAATAGTAAGTCAAGGTCATAGAAAGAGTTTTGTGACGTGGAGGGTAATCGCGATCCGTGGGGTAAAGTTTACTCCTTTCTAAAATTATATAACTCAAAGCCAGCGCCACAGACACTTTTAATGGATCCACAGGGTAATGATTTCTTTAGCTCTGATAGAGCGGTACAGGTCATAATGGATTATTTTTTCCAGTGGATGATCCTACACAAGATAACAGAACACAACTTAATTAGGTCCTGTGGAAAACAACCTTACATTGCTGAAGATGACCTACCGTTCTCTCACGAAGAGATCAAAACTATTGTATACTGCTTAGCAAACAAAAAGGCACTGGGACACGATCTAATAACTGCTGAAATTGTCAAATACATATTTTCACTACATTCATAGTTCCATTTACAATTCATGCTTACGACAGGGTAGGTTTCCCAATATCTGGAAAAAAGGCAATATGCAGGCTGATTCCTAAGCCGGGGAAACGGGTTTTGGACAAACCTAACTGTTATCAACCAATTAGTTTATTGCCGGTTTTTGGCAAGGTGTTAGAGAAAGCACTAATTAATAGGATTAATCACTTTTTACACAAACATCGTAGGCTGCATAATAAACAATATGGGTTTACACCACAAATTAGTACAGTCGATGCGGTACTCTATGTCAAAAACCATGTGAGTAATGCTCTTTCTAAAAAGAGTAATTGTTTATTAATTTCCTTAGATATTAGTTCCGCCTTTGATAGAGCTTGGATTCCTAAAATTTTGTATAATTTGCGGAAATACAAATGCCCAGGTAACTTGTATCGACTGACTGTTGACTATTTCTCGGGGAGGCAGGTAACACTAACAAATAACAATACCACACATACACGCAACATTTCCATGGGATGTCCACAGGGATCGGTGTGCGGTCCTGGTTTTTGGAACATTTTAATGAATAATATCTTTGACATAAAATTACCAATGGTGTGCGATGTTGTCTGTTTTGCTGATGACAGCATGGTGATCATTGTGGATGATAATATTCAGTCTATGGAGAATAAAGAGAATTTAATACTCTCTTTATTAAGTAATTGGGGTGAGGAGAATAAATCTATATTATAATTAGTCAAATGTGGCTGGCTGGAGTTATATAATTATATATTAATATTTGATTCATTTGATATAAGAACTTTAATAATCTAAACAAATAATCAAATTTTATATTCTAAACTGAATTTTCTAATTTGTTAAAGATTATAATAATGATCTTTAACAATAAAAATTCAAATAAATTTAAAATAGTGATTATCAATTTATGTTGTTTAATTTAATTTTTTTTTTAGATCTTTTCTCTGGTAAATATTTTCCTAATGGATGTCTGAATAAAGAAAATCTTATAAACTTTATCAAGGTATGACAAAGCATCAAGAATCTGTTTCACTAATGATATTGAATATAAAACACATAGAGTTACAGTAGAGTAATTAAAGTTATACTAGTAGATTTATTTATAGAATTTATTTTTTACTAATGCTTAGTTTATAAACTCTTTGCAATATTTTAATTAATAAAATCTTTTATTTATAAAAATTAAAACAATTAAGAGGTTTTATTGCTATATATTTTTATTTTTTTTTAGCAAATTAGGAAATATCCCGGTTTAACAGATGAAGATGTAGCTTGTTTAGCTGCTTATAGACTTATTGAAGAAAAAGATCATTCGAGAATGTGGTACAGAGTTGGAGCCATTAGGAAAATAAGCGGAGGCAGAAAACCCACACGAACCCTTAGCGAAAAATTAAAAGAAGTATGCTGGTTTTCTTCTCTCAACTTATTTCTGCCATCATTATTATAATCATTTTCAATGTTTGTATTTTCATTAACTGCAGGATATATATGCCCTTTGTTTCTATATACTGTTATTGTCTGTTTTCCTTATATTATCATTCCAGTTTTTATATTGTCAGCTGTGATGTCTTGTTTCTCATTGTTGTCACTCTATCATTCACTCTGGCCATGCTGTTATTATTACATCTTGCTATGCGATTGCTCAACGCCATTTATACTATTTATAATTGTTATTGTAAGTTATATTGTCTACTCTGAGTTTTTCTCTTGTTTAGATAGTGATCTTACGAGCTTACCTTGAATCTTACCAAACGTTTCTGTTGTTTAATTATTATGCATAATATAGCTTTTCAAATATAATATAAAATTTTGGACATTTAGATATTTCCATGACTGACAGCAGGTATGTTAATTTTGATAATCCGGAATTTTTATTAATTCGACACAATCAAGATCCTAATCCTAAATTCTATATTTGGATATTAGATATTATCATAATTTGCTATAAAACTTCGTTTTCATTAGTAAATAATATGCTAAAATTGTTTTGAATATACAATGAAATCTGTTAAAGTGACCAGTCAAGTTGTTCCCTTTGGGACCAACTTGACTGCACTTTTCATAGGTGGTCACTATACAGGACAGTTATCCTACCCTTCCTCAAAAGAGAAAAAAATTTTTCATCATAAAAAATTGAAAATAAAAGTTCCTACAGTTTAAGTTATTACATACTGAATGCTAAAATGAAAAATTACACATATTATTTATGAAAATTGCATGTTAAAATAAACTCCCATTTTCATTTTGCACTTCATAGCACTCGAGGTACTAAGTTTTTCACTTATTAATGCTGTGGAGATGTCTTGCTGACTCAAACTTCTCAACAGTTATTCTTTGTGTACTGTGTTCCAAGAAATTAATCAGTTCCAATTTTTGTTGTAACTGAGCTTTTTGGGTTTTGACTGAATAGGAGGCATTTTCTTCATTGCAGTGAATGAACTGTGAACAGAGTAATCCAAACTGAAATTTATGTTAATTAAAATCATCAAGTTGTAGTAAAGCGATAATGATGACATATAGCATATATCACCTTCTGATGAACAGCTTTAATAAGCATATACTGTACTGTACTACAGTTAATATTAGCCTGTATATCTGCATTTAACATAGTCAATCCTAAATTAAAATATAATAAAGATACATATATACAGTGAAACCCCGCTCGTGCGTTCCCGTATCGTACGACTTTCCCGCTTTAAACGTCTATTTTCGGAAGTCCGAGCATTTTCCTATACATGCAATGTAAAACTTTCCGTCTTCCTACGTTTTAATTATATAACTTTTTTATTATGACGTCATCAGAGTTCCCGTTTCGTGCGTTTTCCCGGCTCGTTCGACTTTTCGGGCCGGTCCCTGAAAAGTTTCAAAATCGGGGTTTCACTGTAGTAGTATTATAATATTTACTTTTTAATATTCCGGTTATCATAACAGAAAAATTCTAATGGAATATTAATCCTTAGAATTTTATCTAAGGGAAAAATTCTAAGGAAAATACAGTAATTCTTCTATGAAATTAATATTCTTGGTCACTTTAGTAGATTAATATTTCTTAAAACTAATTATGTGAATGGTCAATATATTACATTAGACAGGTGGTCATTATACAGAACAAAAATAGTATTACATCCTATGGGAAACAAACCAGCGTTTGAAATTTGATCTCTTTAGCCAGATGGTCACTGTGTCAAGGTGGTCATTTTAACAGGTTTCACTGTATTTTAAAAATATATTTATAATCAGGGCCTATCAGAGAATATGCGAGGCCCGGGACAACTAATATTTTTGAGGCCCTTCAAAATTTAAAATAAAACTGTTGGCAAAATAAAAACAATGATATTTAATAGTTATTAAATTATAACATTTATTTATTTCACAGACGCTTATTTACAATACATTTAAAATGACAAAATTGATAAATATATAGGGGTAAAAAGCCCCTAAAATTGTGAAGCCCAGGGCAGCGGCCCCTCTTGCCCTCCCTCTAGTAGGCACTGTTTATTGTGATATATAAATATTTAGAATTATTTGAATTCATATTTCTCTTCATTAAAGAATGCATGTTAGATTGCTTTTTAATTATTATACAGTACAATATATGATAACATACATTGCATATTAAGTTGTTTACGAAAATTCAGAAGTAAAGGAGAATAACCAATAAATTTATTAACTTTATAAAAACTTAAATTTTATCTTACTGAATGGAAATGAAGTTATTATGCTTAATTTAGCTTCACTTAATAATTAAAAGAAAATAATTGAAAGTTATATTTTTAAATTACAGGTATATGATGCAATGTTAACTAATGAAGATGGACCACAACCACAACCTCAACTTAAAACTATAGAAAATCAAGAAAGAGAAAATATTGCTATCGTTGAATTTGCTGCTACTTCTTGTGCTATTTTAGAAAATGCTGGCTGTGTATTTGCATCTATTGTTCGTCATGGGAAAACTGATAATAAAGTTTCTTGCAAGCAAGTACTATATTTATTAATGAGAAAATTACATTTTTTTCTTAAATTTAAATAAAAATACACATTCGAATTAATATAAAAATTTATTTCATTTTGAAGAATAATAATGATGGATCCAGTAGACTAATAGAATCGGCCTAATGACATATAATGACATCATTAATCCTATTATATTTGTATTAAGTTGTAACCTTGCAATCATTACAAAATTCATCTAGACAAAATATCAGATCTTACTTTATTTAATTAAAAATTTCAACAGTTAACTTATATCAGGCATGCCAAACTCATTTTAATTCAAGGGCCATTTAATGAGCCTGTAAGATGGACGCGGGCCACATCACAAAAAATTAAATTTTTTTAGAATTACATTTGAGAGTAAGGATTCGAAATATAGATAGGATAATTAAAAACATTGTATAATCAAATGAATATATTACAAAAATATATAATAACTACATAATTGCTTTAAATTATACATATTTTTAAAATTTAATTCCTGGCTTTCAATCTTTAATTTTCTGTTAAGTGTTAAAAGTTACATTTTCTGTTCAAAAACAAAAACTTTCATTAAAATTCAAATAACCATAACTACTAACATTTTTTTAAATAATTTAATAACACAATAAATAAATCTTTAATCAGCCCCTTAGCGTGTCCTTTATACACGTCCTTCAAAGCGGAATTGTTTGGAATTCGATCATTGTATTTGTCCATTCAAAAAAATACAGGTTTTTATTTATAGCTTTTTGTTTCTTCCATAAGATTTTTCGCACAAAACCATGTAGTTCTGGCAGAACAGCACTTAGTTTGTGTCACGGATCTGAAAAATCAGTTTCATCTGTACGTCCGACAAGGCTAGTTGAAACAAAGTAACACGTGCAATTACATTTCATTAAAATCAAACTAGTGTATCATAGTATATAACATGGCTACGAAACAGCAGTTGCTTTCTATTATCTTATAATATATTATTCTCATCTTCATTTTAGTTAAGAGCGTTGAGGGCCACAAAAAATCACATCGAGGACTGCATGAGGCCCGCCAGTTTGCACCCCTGATTTATCATATAAATAAAACAAAGGCAAAAAAGAGAGAACCATAGCATCGATTTTGAGCAAACAGATTAATGATGTCAAGCTAATGAAATCATGTTTGAATTAGCGATTTTATTAGTATTTTTAAAATGGTTTTTATGGCTCACATATATATTAAATTCATCACAAATGAGAATTTTTTCACTTTCGTTTTACAGTATGACAAGAACGTGTGCAGATAAATTGGCGCAACCATTATTCTTGTCCCGTGTGATGATGAGCAGAATGAGTTTGTGCAAGAATCAATCTTGCTTGAACGTGAGTTGTTATTTTATGTCAAAGTAGTTTTCATTAATTATTAATAGAGTAGCTAATGTTATCATCAATAATTTCATTACATAATTATATAATAATAATTACATAATTACGGCACCGTAAGATTAAATTCGCCCTTAGATACTTTTCAATTTCTATACGGCCCGCTTCATCTTGAAAATTGTTTATACGGCCCTCGGCAGAAAATAATTGCCCATCCCTATCTAAAGGAACATATTTTAAATTCGAAAAGTTTACATTCATCGTTCGAGTTATTACGCCACCATATACATAAAAAAGTTCTAAAAATTTAACAGAGTATCAAAATTAAAAACAAACTATTAATAAGAGATACATATTATAAATAAATATGAACATATTAACAAAATAACAATAACTTCAAAAGTTCATAACTTATGGATAATTCCGTAACTCCATGCGTTTAATGACGTACTAGATTGATCGTTTATATAAGACTTTCGCGTATATTCCTTTCTGCTATAACAAGTGACTCTTGTAAATACGCATGTTTGTGTTCAAAACCCGTTCTTATAATTCCTGCTTGTTTCCAATTTATATCTAGTTCGTATTCGTAAAACCTCTTAGCCAGTGATGTACTTAAACGGGCGTTCACAATATCTTGTTGATGTTCGTTGATTCTTTGGGAGAGATTCCTCGTCGTTATTCCAATATATTTCTCATGCTGTCCTATAGTTTTATTATACAAAGGAATTGTATATACCCCCGATTATTGCTGTTTTGAATAGTGATTCTTTGGGAGAGATTCCTCGTCGTTATTCCAATATATTTCTCATGCTGTCCTATAGCTTTATTATACATAGGAATAGTATATACTATACTCCCGATTATTGCTGTTTTGGATAGGGCTTTTTATCGTTTCTCACTGTAGAAAATAAAGTTTTACTTCTTCTAGGTGCCAATGTGATCCCTGTTTTTTCGCTACTTCTTTAAGGGGTTTGTATGTAGATACTTCATACGACAATGATATATATTTTTACTGTTCTTATTGGTCCGATGTTGATCCTCATCTAGTTAACCCGTTTTTGTACTACACTACTTCTATTCATGGTCGATTCTTTATAAATTTTTTGGATAAAACTATTATTATATCCATGCTTTCGGCCTTCTTTAAAGATGTATTCTTTCTCTGCCTTTTTTTCTTCATCTGTTGAGCAATGTGTCAATAGTTTTCTAAAATACGCTATAAAAGCCGCTTTTTTTGTACTTAGGCGGGCCATACGGCCATTTCGGTATAATATTTGTTAAGTACAACTATTATTATATCCATGCTTTCGGCCTTCTTTAAAGATGTATTCTTTCTCTGCCTTTTTTCTTCATCTGTTGAGCAATGCGTCAATAGTCTTCTAAAATACGCATAAAAGCCGCTTTTCTGTACTTAGGCAGGTCATTCGACAATTTCGGTATAACACTTGTTACGTATGTTGGTTTTCTATACACTGTAGTTTCATAGCCTATATCTGCTACTTATATCTGGACATCTAAATAGTGTATAGCAGAGATACTTTTTTGGTCTAATACTATTTTTAAACCTATACTTTCTGATGTTAATGCTTTAATGAGGTCCTCTGTGTCATCTTGTTGTTCCCATATAACCAGCAGATCGTCTATATATCTAAAATAAATTTTTAAATTCTGTTTGAATTTTGTTAGTATTCTTTTTTTACGGACCTGATTAATAGTGTATAGCAGAGGTACTTTTTTGGTCTAATACTATTTTTAAACCTATACTTTCTGAAGTTAATGCTTTAATGAGGTCCTCTGTATCATCTTGTTGTTCCCATATAACCAGCAGATCGTCTACATAAATTTTTAAATTCTGTTTGAATGTTGTTAATATTCTTTTTTCTATGGACTTGAGGACGAACTCTGCCATTTCACCTGCCAAGGGGCCTCCTATAGGAACTCCTGATGTATACTGAAAGACTTTCTCATCAAATGTAAAATACGAGTTATAGGCGATTAGGGCCGCTACTCTCTTAATGCAGCTGCATACTGGTCTGAATGTATGAATAGATGCTCTGTGCGTCTTTATTAAGACGCACAAACTACTATTTTTCTTTATTAAGACGCACAAAGCATCTATTCATACATTCGGACCAGTATGCAGCTGCATTAAGAGAGTAGCTGAAAAGCTATGAAAAAAAAAAAAAAAAAATCTATCAGCGTTGGCTTGATGCCAAGAACCAATGTTTTCAAGTTTCGAGAAAAATTTGCTGTGAATGTAAAATATTACAAACATGAATATGTTATACCAATCGGAAAATTTTGAAATTAATATATATATTAATATATATTTTAATATATGATTGCCCTCTGAAGACAAGATATTTTTTTTATTTTTTAAACTTTTTTTTTTGTTATTTTCCACATTTCCTGTAGAGTGAGAATCACAAAAAAATTACGTTATAGATCCTATGTATCTCTATACCATAATCTAATTTCATGTATTTTGCAACAACAGTTCCCGAGAAAAAAATTATTTTTCAAAATTCGAAAATCTTTTTTTTCTGGGGAACCATCGGTATTTTGATGTTAATATTTGGCAAAAGTAAATGTTACTAGAAAGCAACCGCTAAAAAAAAATCATCCAAATCGATGTAAAGGCCACTTTCCAATGCTTACCCGGCTACAGCCTTTATCTTTGAATCTAGCCATCCTCTTCATAAAATTCTCTGTTGATCCTCAAACTGATGATTCTATTTCTTTTGTAGATTTATTAATTACTAAAACTGGCATGTCTTTTCAATACTCCATATTTCATAACCTAATTGCAATCTGATTTCCCCCTTCTAACTTGTATCAGTTTAACCACTACAAAGAACAAAGATACTATTATTATCTCTGTTATTTGTTGTGCCTGTTGCATTCCTTTTAAGCAATATGACATGCTTTCTGAATTAAATCTCATTAAATCCTCTATGTTTATAGCTGCCTATTCCATGGCAAAATTCTTATATCTAAACTGGAAAGTTTAGTTAACTGTTTTCCCACCTACTTATTTGTCAAGTCCTATAAACCTCAAATACACTTTGCAGTTTATTACTTATTTTGGCCCTTTTACTTATAAAATTAAACAGCTGACTTTTAAATTTGGATTAAACCTATCACTTTCTTCATGCCCATCTCTTTGCCATATTCTTGTTAATGATAGAAACTCAAAACTAAAAACTGAACTACCGGTATCTATCTATTCTATCCCTCTAACCTCTGGCTCTGGTTGGTCCCAACTAGGGGTGCGAGATGGCATTCCAGGAGTGTGAGATAACATTTCAGAAATATATTATGCTATATTATTTTTGGAATATAATGATCCAAAAATAATTAATATTAACATTTCCAGGCTATTCCAGTGAGATTGCATAGACTTTTTTTTCACTGCAAGGTCTAATAACTCAAAATGCCCAGTTAAATTCAAGATAATTAGTGAAATTGCCAGATCAGTGCCCCTCGAGGCTCACCTCCTCAGCATCTGCACCTCCTGCACATGCACATGAGGTACCAAATAATTTACTAAAAGCCAAGGGGGGTTATGCTGATAAAAAAGGTTAGAAATCACTGCTCTAAAAATACAGTAAAAACTATTCTATTCATTGATGCTATTGCCAGAGACTTAGGGACCTATATTGATGAACATGCTTCCAACATTCAAAAAGAAAATTATTGCTCCTTCCTTGTAGAGAAAGTGCTTATTGGTGATTTCTCTCCTGATTGGGAAGCAGTGCCGGATCTAAAGTGAGGCAGTCACTTTGGGTGAAAATTATGAGGATGCATGAAAATGTGTGAGGAAGTTAACTTTGACCTGTCCTATTTTTATTTTATTATGCACTCTATTATTTAGCGTTATTTTCTTATATTCTAACGTATTATATTTTAGTTTAAAAGTTAACTTACTTCCCACGTTCTCCGTCTCCGTCGTTAGCAATCACGTGATACGGAATCGGAACCATCCTCAGGAAGAGCTGTCCCGGGTAATGATGTCATCATCTAATCTAACTAAATTTACCACTGATCCGATATGTGAATATAAGAATGGTCCGTATCGATGTTTTGTTCGATATATAAATGAATTGTAAAGATGACATGAATGAATTATTCTGTAAGCTAATAACTTTGAACTTGTTATATATAAGTATGTAAATGAAGCAGCATGGGACTGTAAGTCACCTGGCATAAAAGCCTATGAAAAACGGCAACCAATGAGGTGTTGTCTTGACGTAAAATTGGCAAAAGTGACATTTGAGTTTCTTGTAAAGATCGACGATTGTTTGAAGTTTGTATCGGAAGTGGAGGTAGTAGAATTTAAGTAGTATTTAAGGCTCTCTTTTTTGTGAATGATTGTTGATATTTGAGTTGGATTAAACCAGTTTTGTCGATTAATTTATTGTTGCTATATTATAGTTTCAATAAAGCATTTATTAACATTTTTGTAAGTGTTTTGAGCCTAATAAATTTATATTTTTTTGTCATTTAACTTGTTTGAAAATTTCTTCAATTTATTAGTGTAAGTTCTAACATCATTCTTTGTTTGTTCTAGTCTAACATTTAATCGGTACTTTTAGTTTAAGTTCCGATTTTCAGTTTCGTTTCATCAGTTAGATGTTACATTGTTGTTAAATTGTTTTGTAATTAATTAGTTAAGTTAGAACTTAGTTAAAGTCCTGAGCTCAGGCCGAACTCTGGAATTTGCAGAGTTGCTAGACCATTAGGCTTAGTTTAGAATTAATAGTATTGCATCCGTTCTAATCCATGGTTTTGCAAATGCAGTTGAAATTTTTTCACACACAAGCTTAATTATATTTATCTTGACAATATTTTGTGTTGTAGAGTCAGTCTACTAAGACATAATGGAATATTTTTTAATGGATAATACTTATCAAGGGAGAAAGAAACCAATACGAATTAAATTGATTAGCTGATAAGCAATTATTAATGATTTTGTCTCATTGAATGCAAGAAAAATTAAACTATAGTTCATATTTATTATATTAAATAGAGTTAATATTTATTATATCTATTATAAATTTATTTTTTGGTAATATTTTGTTAATTATTTGTTGCTTTGAAAAAATGAATAAAATTTTCTGTATGTTTCTCAGTGACTATGTATCTGATGTCATTACATTTCCAGTTCCAAAGTATTATATATGTTTATGTATTAATGTGTGTGAGTGAAGAAGAGAGAGGGTGCCATTTTTTTATGTTACCTCCAGGTGACAAAATATTTAGGTCCGGCACTGTTGGAAAGAACCAAAAGTAATTATACCTAATGTCCTGTTAACTCCTTAATTTTCAGAGAAGCCTTAGAAATAGAACATTCCTATGTATTTAATAATCCATCTATAATGATACTGCAAAACTGATCTGTTATAATAAATTTTCTAGAGTGTAAAAAACAATAGCTTCTCCAATTACAATATCTTTTTATTCCTTTTCATTTTCAATCCCTTTTTTGTAATTATGTATGCTTTCATAATACAATGCTGCTATGTTAGACTCTTGTAACTACTGAATAACATCTGCTTCCTGGGATTTCCTGGGAAATTTATAAATCCCAAATCTTGAAAATTCTGCATATTTTTCTCAGGATCAGTTTTTTTATTGACTGTGAATAAATGTTATTTTCTTTGCCATTTGGTAATATTTTCATTTTGAGCAACTAATAAAGTATTGGACTGAAATTTAATTCTAATTGAAAATTAGCATTGGATGAAATTTAATTCTAATTGAAAATTAGCATAAGCAAGCAATAATGTAATATGATTGATATTAACCTTAGAACTGCCCCATATTGCATTTCTAATCTCTATACATTAATAAGCATTAATTAATTAATAAATATAAAGTTTCAAAATTTTCATAGTATCACCATATTTTCATCAAATGGAATGAAAAAATACATTAGAATTTAGAACTGAGTATAACTTCATAATTTTCTTATCAAATCAACCTTAGTACAATTATAGAGATAAAAAAAATTCATTAAAGTATTATAAAATATTCCAAAATAATGTACAAAAAGACCCTGGTTATCTGCAGGGATATGTTCCAAGCCCCTCTGCAGATACTTGAAAACCACAGATAACAGTAAACGTTATATAATATAATGTATTTCCAAACTTAAAAATGGTCTATAACCTTTACAGTATAATAAATCTACTGCCATTAACTTATTTTCATACTTATTTGATTAATCATCATTCTAATACTAATAAAATAATTAAAAATAAATCTTATGAAAAACTTTTAAAAATACTAATAAAAATTTCTAAATATTTTTTAAAATTCTTATTAATATTTTTTAAATTTAATAGTTTTTGAAATTTTTCAGTTATCAACGGTTAATTGCAGATAACAGAAATGTGGATAACCAGAGTTTTACTGTATTTATAAAATTTTAAATATGCCAAAATTGATAAAACTGAGATATACGAAATCTATTCCCATATATTTTAAATGTAATATGAAAATTTCATACCAACATATTAAATTTTTAACATGACTGGATTTAAACACATTTGCAAGTTTTTTTAGCTTTGAACCATATTGCTACAAAACTTCATTAATACACTTTTACTAAAAATCTTATCATTAAAGGGGGGAGAGAAGCTTCTCTGGTCTGTATTACAACTGAGGCAGGCTACATGGATACCGAAAACGTTTTTGAATAAACAATTTATCTTACTTATTTGGCTTATTGTTTGCTTTTATTTAATATCTAAAGTAAGAAGTTTTTCAATATATATATATAAAATTAATACTTAAAACAATTATTTAATACTCAGAAGTTGATGGCTTCCTCTATATTGTATTGTTTTTAATAGAAAAATTGATAAATTTCAATATTTTGTTGGAGTGAAACATTTTTGGATTTTTCAATAATTTCAATAACAGAAGCATTTGTTGCACATGTTTTTAATAATTAGATACTTGTACTGATTAATATGCATACATAATTTAAATTCTCCTCTTTGATTGTATTTACCCCAATATCTACATAAAGGTATGTTAATAATATAATAATTTAAATGTTAATATGTGCAATCTTACTCTTCTTTTTATTAATGAACTATCAAAAATAAAAGTTAAATAAAATAATAATAATATAATAATAAAACAATAAAAAATAAAAGAATCCTGGATCCTGAGAATTCCCAGGAAATTTACTTTTTTCAATCCCAAATCCTAGAAATGAAAAAAAGACTGAGAAAGCCACACACTACTGCTGAAAATTTCAATATAAAAATTTAATCCAGATCCTTCAAGATAATAATGACTGCTTTACCAAATGACTTATGTACTTATTCTTTAATATGATTATTTTTAATGTTATATCTTTCTGATATAACATCAATATAGGTACTATTTTAGTACTGTATAGAAAATGCTCCAACATATGTATGTTCGATTTATGTATGATTTTGCAGAATGATCCACTTATATAAATCAGGGATTGCCTATATTACAATTAATGACATGACAAAAAAAATGCAATTTATAATTTTTAGTATTCCTTCATACTGCACTAAAATTGGGGCCATCAAGTTTATGCTATTTACTATTGAATACTTTTTGATTTTTTTGTTGTAGTGCTAATTGTACATGCATATTGTACATGCATTAATTGTACATGCATATTCCCCTTTGAATTGAACAAAAATAATATTTTAAATTTCCTAAAATATTGTCTTAAAATAAAAATTCATAAAATTTTGGAGATATGAAAAAACTCAATATTTTTTTATTATATTAAGGAGAGGGCTGATGCAATCTCCATAACATAATCAAGAAAATAAATAAATTAATAAGTAAAAATTAGTAAAAATGTTTAAACTATTTCTTGTAATTTGTAATTAGTTATAAAATTTTGTAACATAATATTACTTTGAATATCACAATTTAATAAAATTTTAAATGTTTCATATTTTATAGTTTTATTTAAAAATATGAACCATATATTATTTATTTAGGTGAGGCTAGATTAGATTAGTTTGAAGTATGCCACTGAATCCACAAGGAATATATCTAATGAGCCTTATTATGTGGTGGCCAATATCCAGTGTGCCTGTGATGAGCAGACCCATTGATGAATAGATTCTATCTATGATGAATGAAAGCCATCCATCAATGAACAAAAGTTGGATCACTTCAGAAAAACTAGAAGTATGGGATTGTCAAGTAGTAAGGGAGCATCCATAAACTATATCACATTGTTAGGAGAAGGAGATATAACAGATTTGTGGTAATAAATGACATAGGAGAGGGAGTGGTCATGCAAATTGTGACATTATACTATAAAACTAGTTAAAGAAAATATATATCTTTTAATAAAATATTTTTTATAAAATATAAAATGTTTGTGCACAAAAATCTAGTTTTGAGACATATCTAATTATTTGAAGGTTTATTCAGAAAACAAAGAATACATGTTTCAAAGTACTAATTTAAAATAATACAATATTTTCAACTATTTCAGACTATATATTTTTTTATTTCTATTTTTATATAAAATCAAAGACATAACTCTCAGTAGAAGGAGATGCAAATCTTCAATTTGTGACATCATGAACAGAGAGTCAAACTTGATGTGACAAAATATGATGAAGGAGAAGATCAAAAAATGTTTGAAATAGTATGATATAACTTATGGACATTCCCTAAATGACTACTTTATCACATGGCTTCTGGCTGATCATGTTTATTTAATTCAGTGTTCTTATACAAATATCAAATTCTATAATTATGGTGAAATCATTAACTTATATGATTATTGATTGTATAATTTTGATACAGTCTGACCCCGTTAACACACGGTAGTTGGGATCCATAGTTACTAAACTGCAGGTTAAATGAACCACAAGTTCAGTATTAATAAATTGAGCGATAATATAAGTTCCAACATTAATATGAATTTTCTGTGTGATTTGGCCAATACAAAATGGTTGAACGTGCAGCTAATCTCACTGATCACGAGATTTAATGACGAAGATGTATGGGAGTGATACCACAAGCGATTGCTTTTCAAGATAGGCATGGTAAAACTGCGTGTTAAGGATACTGGACGTGCTACTGGACCGCGTGTTAACGGGGTCCGACTTTATATATTAATATATACATTTCCCAAACCACTATGTAGTTTGGGAAGGACATATGTATACTGTATATTCATTAAAAAACGCTGTTGTATAGTGTGATGCTGCGCCGAAGATGTCTAGGAGTGATATCACAAGCAATTGCTTATCAAGGTAGCCATGGTAAAACGTGTGTTAAGCAGACTTGTGTGTTAACGGGATACGACTGTATTTCCATTACATATTTCAATATCTAGGTATTTGTAGAATATAATAAAATATTGCAAACTGGCATGCCAAAAATTCAAATTCTGATATTTGAAAATACCAATATAGTATAATGAACAAAGAATTAATTGAATCATTTATGCTGGCTGATGTTATATTTTTCTATTTTGAATGAAATATTCAATTAATTCTTCATCTGAAAACTTATGCACTCAAAATTTTTTCTTATGAAAACTCTATCTTTGATCTGATTTTTACAGAATAATAAATAAAATATAATTTTAAACCGAAAATAATTATAATTACAAGAGTTGATACAGCTGGCCCAAATTTCAATCCTTCAACAGTTTCTTTTTCTTCTTGTTTTTTCAAATTTTCTTCAGTTGGTTCTAAAGAAAATTCAAATAATATTAAGTGGATAATAAAAATGATATGTCAGTAAGTCTCTGATTTACATAGTTTTGATTTACAGTGCCCGCCGCTTTATAAAATCACTTCTGTCCGAATCGTTTTGATTTTATTAACCAGCTGATTTTAAAAAACGGTGATCTAAAATTTTGCACCTTTTTTCAAAATCCAATTCACAGACAACATAATTAAAACGAGACTTATAAAATACGATATAGTAATGCGATTAAATTAGTTTAATTTTACAGATAAAGTAGTACAGATATAATTTAAAAATCAATTTTGGATGGTGAAAAAATGTTCGATTTTGGTTTGCTTGGAATTTATTATGATTAATCTTTCAATAGTATTCTTAAAATTGTAAAATTGACTGTAACTTTCAATATCACCCCCTTTTTGTTCCAAAGTTCTACACAGAATGTCTAAAGCTCGTCAGGCATCAGCTGCAGCTGGCGGCAGTGTTGAGTCAGTGGTCTCTTCATCGTCAGACATCTCGTCACAAGAAGGCGGCTGCTGTGATTCTATGATTTCCTCAACAATTTCACGGTCCGATTTTTCATCTGAAATTAGCAAATTGTCATCGATGGACACGTAATGGAGAAAGTCTTCTTCAAAGATTTCTGTTTCTTCCTCCGACAAGATTTCTGCCTCAGACTCTTCCTTCAATCCATTTGTTTTAAAGCAGTTGTAGATTGTATTTTCTGTAATGCTGTCCCAAGCATTTTTATTGTATGAATTGCATCTAAGAGTGTTATGGATTTCGCAATGTTGTTAGCAGATCAAGGTTCTTCAGAAAAGGAGGATTCAATTTCTGTAATCACCATCTTAGCGATTTCTTTTCTGTATTGGTATTTGAATGATTTTATAATCTCTTGATCCAAAGGTTGAATAATACTTGTGGTGTTTGGAGGAAGAAAAATCAATTTGATGTTCTCTAATTTTAGGTCTATGGGATGGGTGCAACAGTTGTCTAACAAAAGAACAATTTTCTCTCTCTTCAGATCCTTATCCCAATCTTGAAGAAAATCGGTGAAAATTTTTTTAGTCATCCAAGCTTTGCTATTGTTGGTGTAATGCATTGATAAGTTCTTCACTCCTTTAAAGCAGTGAGGATTTTTGCTTGATCCTATCACTAATGGAATTTTCTTCACAGATCTGGTCATATTGCATGTTAAAGGAATAGTTACTCTTTGTTTAATTTTTTTACTCCCAGCCCTGGACTCATTCTTGAACATCAATGTATGTTCAGGCAGGGCATGGTAGAATAGACCAGTCTCATCAGCGTTAAAAATTTGCTCGGGTTTATACTCCTTGAGCAGTTCCGGAAAAACATTCTCCTTCCAATTGCCAGCCGAGTGATTGTCTGCATCCTGTTTTTCGCTGTACAACTTTCTATAAACGATATTGTTGCGCTTCTTCCATCGAATCAACCATCCATCCGTTGCAGAAAAATTTTCAACTCCAAACATGGTTGCGAAGTGCTGTGCCTTTTCACATAAAATCACACGGGAGATAGGCACCTTCATCATTCTTGTATTCTTGAACTACTCTAAAAGGGCAGCTTTAATTTCTTCCGATTTCCCATTTTGTTTCTGCTTTCTTGACAGATTTTCGTTATTAATAATCTCCATAGCTAAGATCTCTTCGCTTAGACATATTAACTGTATGACTACTCTCGCATCGACTGAGTAATGCACTGAAAACATCTGCTTTTATTTCGTCTTCATCGGTCCCCCCCGATTAAAGTGATTATTAAATGTTAATTACACTATCAGCAATAAAACAGTATTTTCATTCCGATTTCTGAAAATGTTATTGCCGATAATTACCATTTAATTATCACTGCTTTTATTGTTTTACACTCTCCCGTTTTCTGTGATTCACATGGACTAATTGAACACCTGCAGTTGGAACACCGAAGAACTAGTGAACTTTGAATTAAAAATTCAATTAGAAAAGCAATTTTTGTTTTTGTACCTGCAATGAATGATTTTTATAAGCGGCGATGTTGATTTTATTACCCAGCGATTTTTCAATTGTATTGCATTGATTTGAATCCGTTCCTAAGGATTTGATTGCATAAAGCGGCTGATTTTATTAAGCAGCAATTTTATAAAGCGGCGGGCACTGTATATGGTTTCAGAGATATGCAGATGCATTTTCTGTTTATTTTTGTTGAATTTCTATAAAATGTGGATGAAAAATTCCTAAAACAATTTAATTTTTTGTAAAAATATTATTTATGGTCTTAAATTCATTTATCTATGATTAAAATATGCTTATAAATTTCATTTGGTCATTCCATTTGCCACTGCACTCATTCATCTATATTGAAATTAAGCTTTGTTGGATGAACACACACATCAATTTATTTAGAAATTTTTTGGATGAATTAATTAGATAAGTTAAGGACCTACTGTAATATTAAAGAAATAATTATTGTAATTTTAAATTTTTTATATGATTCTTTGTAATCAATGCTTTCAACATTGTATATAATCTAATGTTATGTAATGAAAAGCTATACAACCTAAAATTCTATTTTAAATCCCAGAATACAGTTTTAGAGTAAGTTTAAATTATATAATTATAATCTATGTTAAAAATTTAAATAAATAGAAATGTAATCAAGGTTATAACTCATATTAATACACAATATTTATAGAAACATTGTAAAAAGTAAAACTATTCATTTTTGCAATTCTCCATTTCAATATTTTTACATAGGTGACTTATTATCAATTGTGTATAATATACAACTTGCTACCAATAACTACTGATTATGTGCTGCATATGGTTATTTCTTTATATAGATAATTTCAATATTTGAAATTACTTATATAATGAAATAATTATACACAGATAGTGCTCAAAAAATTGCATCATAATTTTTCATATAGTTTTATCAAAGGTTTCATTTTCATTGTTTATCCTTCAATTAACTTAACAGTGATAATAAATAAAATATGTGTATCAAACATAAAATATCATAACTTATTTTAGTATAACATTTTATTTTTGATACAATTAAATAATGAAATTACAGTATTTGCATATTAACAATAATAATCAAGAAATTGAGTAGATTTGTCTACTGACTGTCTCTGCAACAAGTTGTTGCAATACTATAGTCTGTTTCAAGATAATCTGACAGCCAAACCACCAAAGGTAACACTGTATTCATACGCGATTTGTAAATAACAACATTGTCTATTGGTCTATAATGATAACAACAATATTTCATTATATTTTGATCACGTGATTATAAAATATATATTTTTAAATCATCTCAATATAATTTAATATTTCGATATTTTATTTACCAAAACAAATTATAGGATAATATATCATTTTTATATTTTAAAATTTTAATATTAAATTTAACTAATAGGGACTATTTTCCTTTGTGTAGACATACAGTCGGTGGCCAAATTATTATACTCACAACAAAAAATTTAGTTTTTGCTAAGTATTTTTAATTTTTTTGTATTTGTGAATTAGTGTGTGTCAGAAAATTATTATCTAGTATTTTTTGATAATGTTGGCAAAATACTATATTATTCAATAATGCCAGAAACAGTGAAATGCAACATATTAGCATTGCATGCTTCAGTTATATTTCTTTGGTTTCATTGATCAAGTAAATATATACTGTATATTTTTCTTTCAATCAATATTTTAGAGATAAAATAAGTGACTTTATTCAATTTTTTCATGATTTATATTTTATGTGAGTGTGAAATTAATCAATCTAACCTATTGAAAGATTAAGGGAAGCTACTGATTTGACACCATAAAAAAAAGCAAAAATTGCCACGATGTTCAACACTGAATACATACAGCGTGAAATTGTGGATTTGTAACTATTTCCCAATCAACAATCTGCAATATAAATCAGAAACTCCAGCCAAAATCTCTTTAGAAACAAACAGAGTGGTTAAATGTGCGCAAAACATATTACTACACTGAGGACAGGAAGAGAACTCATTACAAAACCATCAAAAACCACAAAAGATGATAAAACAAATTTTAAAAGATGATGGAATCCTTTTATCTGAAAGAATTTTGAGAACAAGATCTGCAAAAATGGGATTCATGCTGCCAGCTATTAAAGAAACCCAAATTAATGCCCCTAATGAAGCAAAAAAGAATAGCTTTTGCTAAAACGTACCTTCATTGGACAAAAGAAGACTAGGGCAAGGTTAATAGAGCATAAACACATTAAAAAAACATGAAGAAATAAATAAAAGCGAAGCTTACCGCCACTGTGGAAATCCGCAAGCGGAATTGCTCCCGCATTTATCTGCGACGGTTTTTGACCATTCCGCTTTCCGCGGCAGAAAGTGGGAACCAATCTTAACTCTTTGCGTTCGACCTCGATCTCCCAATGCTCTGGCATTATCTAGCAACCAAACTTTTGTTTTACACTTGAAATATTTATTTATTTATTTATTTTATTTATTTATTTATTTATATACATCTTGACCAAAAATTGTGAACAAACACTGGTCAGAAATAATAACAGAAGAGACATATAAAGTTATATTATTTACATACAAATAAAACGTAAACAAACATAAGTATCAGAAAAATTTAAAAAATTTTTATGTTTAACATAAAGATATTTGTTTGTAGAAAAAATATTCTCAAATAAATCCAACTTTTGGAAAACTATTCTATCCGGAAATGATCTAATCGAAATATTTAGACGTTTAGTACTAACATCAAGAAAGCTTAGAGATCTAGTTTTTAGTACCGGAACTTTCAACATTAAATCTAAATTGCCAACAAAGTTATTTAAGTAAAGTTCAAGATATTTTAAATCGAAATAAAGTACACGACCATTTAACGTAATATTTGTACAGTTGTCAGATAAAGGACAAACAGGAACTTGGTTAAATAACAAAGATTTAGCTTTTTCGAATGTTTTATGAACAAGATTTATATTACTAGGAGCGGCAGAAGCCCAGATAATGATACCATAATCAATAATCGAAAGAATAAAATGATGGTAAGGATCCAGAAGTCGAAGAAGCATTAGATCAATGGATTTCAATAGTTAGCAGGCGAGGCGTGAATATCAGCGGCCCAATATTGAAGACGGAGATTGGTAAAAAACTAATAATTAAGTACCTATTTTAATAAATCATTAAAATAAGTAACTAATTATTATTGGTAAAAAACTAATAATTAGGTACCTACTTTAATAAAGCATTAAAATAGTACCTAATTATTATTTTACCTATTATTTATTTACCTATGAATTACATATTTTATTTTAGAAAATTTATTATTATTTCGTTTAATTGGGACAGCCACTTAATTGGGACAAAATGGCTTAACGCGACGTGTCCCAATTAAGCGGAATCCACTGTATTAGCTTTTGTATTTTTCTGGTCCCCTTTTTCAGCTGCCTTACTCTATCCTTCTTTGCCTCCCTTTATATCCTTCTTTGGTCCCTTTATTTTTCCTTCTTCCTATCTGATTACTATTTCCTCTATAATTTACGATTCTATTCTTTTCTTAGTGGCATAGTTTTTACTAAATTCCCTCCTCTTTATTCTCTCCTTCTCAATCATTTTGATGGTCTTGTCTGTTTGTGTATACTCTCCTCTTTTTATTGTTGGTAAAAACAACTTTGCTTCAAGCTTTATTACAACCTGATGATAATCTCTATGATTTGAGATTGAAAATACTTATTTTGTGTAAATATTTGCTAATATTTTACATCATTAAAATCAATAAAATTAGTATCATCATCATTGATTGCATTTTTTTTGTTCTTGTTAATCACAATGAGCACTGCCAAACCAATTAATATCTTCTTAGATATCCCTTCCAAAACTTTACTATACATTTTCATTGGACTAGAATAGTCAACTTTTGATAAAATTTATTTGCATTTTAATACTATTTATATTTTTATGGTTATATATTTTTCTTGCATATGTTGTAAAAATATTAGACTATTTTTCTAAAAATCAAAAATTATTCTGAATTAAAACAGTTATGCTATTATTATATACTCTTCACTTTTTCTTAAATATAGTCAATAACAGTTTAAAAGCTCATTAAAGTGAAAAAGGAAATTTTTATTACCGTAGAACTTTCGGCTTTAGTAAGCCATCTTCAGCGGTTGATTTTAACAAAAAGAATAAACCATTAGAATACAATTTAAAATTTGAAAAATATAAACAATAAGTACAGAATAAAAATAATAATAAATAAAACAACATA